>JALPQI010001247.1:0-145337 GCA_025490895.1 Thaumatotibia leucotreta | reverse complement strand
TCCTACATTATAGTAACAATAAACATTCAATTTATATTTCACGAACTATATTCATAATTATGAATTCATACAGAAAACAAAGACTGGCTGAAAATAATGTTGTGTAAGTCAGCACTGAAATGCCACATAAAAAAAAATTAAAAATAGTGTTGTGATCCGGATATCCTTAGTACGTCGATAGTGTCGATACCAAGCCGATACAAACTGCAATCGATATAAAGACATCATTCGATCATTAAAGACGATTACGAATATTATTATTACGATCATTACTACTCATAACTATATTACACTCGTCTACTCATCAACCTTCTCGATTGTATAAACTACTAATTAGGTACATATTACCACAAATAGGAATAAAGAGTGAGCATATGCATATAGTGTAGGTAGATTGTTTTATATTTCTAATCTTGCACTTGAAAATCAAAATAATTAAAGCAATTTTATTTTCTAGGACCTAGCAATCGGTTTTATTTTACTAATACAAGAGTTTCAATTTAGGGCTGCTATCTGTCTGTGGATTTGTCCTAGTTTGGAGGTAGAGGGCCGTCCGGGTGTGGTAGCAATAAGTGTCCGGGGGTGGTAGCCAAAAGTGTGGGCACTTTTCATGGACGTAGTGCCTTATTGAATTTCAGTACCCATTTAACGACATTATTTTGTACGAAGTACGGGAGGAAAATGGATTTACGCCAAATGTTTGGGTTTTTTAAGTCTTTGGGTTTTGTGAATTTAGAGATGGCAGCCTAATTCTTATCTGATACATATTATATTATTTATTACTATACTACTAATACTTCACGAAACGTATATTATTGTGTATTAAGTGGTACATCAAATATCCGATTCATGTACGATAAAACGATAAGATACATTACAGTATTCTAAATATTTGCAACCCAAGTTAGCAACCATAAATCTAATTTGGCACCTTCGTTAATGATTATATAGAAATACAATCTTATCACTATTTTATGCCTCACCGCGTATAATAAGGTTTACGTTATATTAAAAAATTGTGCTATTATATCCCTTGAGGGCATGCAGTTAAAGTGCATGGTCAAACAAGTATTCTATCTAACATATGTTGTTTTGCGTGGAAGCACAGATATCCCCTCACGTTCGATTCAAATAGTGTGTTTGTACGAGAAGCAAGTTGTTTGACAGTACCGGCGCTTAAATGACCGGCGCTGCACGTATTTAATGTTCACGCGAAACCAGTTTTTAAGAGTAAATTTTTAAATTGAAATACAGGTCAATAAAACGTCGCGTAATAATTCAGAAGTGATGTGGTGAAGTTCCGTTTTTTTTGTGAGAATATTATATAAAGTATCAGGTGAGATTCTATTAAATTAATGTACATTTAACTAAATTGTTACTGACATCTATGTATGTAAATTATAGTTTTGGAAATAAATTTACCTAAACAAAAATATGTACACAACTGAATGTATAATAATTATAATATTAATAAACATAATTATGGCATTCATTTATTGCATTATTTGATATATTATTTTATAATGCAGTACACTATATGAAAGGTTTATCTAGGAAGTATTATATTTACCTAGATATGAAATTTGCGTCTTAATTATTTACGTATTTTAATTATAAATATTAATGTAACTTACAAATCTTAAAAATAATGACTGGGAATAGTGTATTCGGTATTAAGTCCAATAGGTAATTTAGTAATCTCGCGAAACTGGAGGTCTCGTGTTCGAATACTTCGAATCCCGTGAGGATTTCTCTTTTAAAAAGCACTAAATATTTTTTCCTAAGTCATGGTTATTTCATATGCCGAGCTTAGGTAAAGTTAAGAGCATCAGAGTACCAGTTTCCTGACAGCTATCCGGCATTAGTGCATACTGGCTTTGTATGCAGAGAGTGGGCTATGTAGCTTGGTGCTCGACTGTTATATTCTAAATAACGTCCAATCCATTTTATTCTAATAGTTTTGTCCATAATTAAAAAAAATTACAAACATTGTAATGGGTGTGATTTTAAGGGATAAGTATCCAGCCCCAGTTTGATTCATTTGAAATGAAATTAAGACCTTTTAAAAATAATATCTGAAGGAAGAAACCGAAACCTGATTCATATTACAATTTTATCTTTTTGCAACTTTTACTAGTACTTTCCACGAAATGTAAACTGGAATCCAAAATTCCAAAGTCTTTATTAAACGACGCATGCAAAAATTTTTTCTTGTTGTGTAGCTACATGTAATTATAACTAAAAGTTGCAGATCGTAAAATAAGAGAAACTGGTTTTTACATAAAATTGCATTGCCTTTTGTGATTTATTTTAAATTCCGGCACCTATGTTTGAACGATACTTCCAAGAAACATTTTCATACGTTTGATTCCTTTGGTTTTCCACGTATTGCAATTCAGCATCCTGCACAATGCACATTAATCAAGATTCATATCATAAAAAGATATCAAATGTTTGTGTACATCCATGGAAGTTGGAAGTAAATAAAGAGTTAAGCTTAACATTTGTTTATTTTGATTAAGGTCAGCAACCAGTCGTGAATAAACACAAAGAAGCGAGCGTACACGATAAAAATAAAATCAAAACAAACGTGACGCATTCCGCTGCATTCAACTATTTAGCTGAACACCGGAAAGTGTTCCACTCACTGGATATCAGAGCTTACTTTGTTATCAGATCTCTAACATAAAATAATTATGCAAAAAGCTAATATAATAGACAACCGTTTCGTTTACCTAGTTACCTCCTACGTTTCATTGAAACTGCATAATTGTAACATATTACGTAGGTACTGACACTACGAAAGCACTTATAAATCAGTCTTGAAACACGTGTCGCTATGGAGGTCAATCCTACGCAAACACAAAATACGAATTCCTATTTTCCTTAAAATACTCAGATATTCCAAATATAAATGCTTTATTTGATAGGGAGTATAATTTACATTGTAGTAAGAACAGTAGGTATTGTAGTGTTCGGATTACTGGCGCCCGCTAAGTGGATTTGATGTCATCTCTGTAGATACTGTTGGTACTATACCGTACATATAAATTTAGCTAGGCGAGGCATATTATCTAACTTGTCTATGTGAAATTAATGTCTCCTTGTTGTAACAGCGGTTGCATCGGTAATAAAATTGAACCAATGAAACTAATTTGTAGACCACAATCATCATTAGTGTAAGTTATTACAACCTAAACAGTTAGTATCCATAAATAGTATCGATCTACGTCTATTAGTTTCGAGGACGACTGGGCCACACCTCTAATAGAATTTAGGTTTACCACTTCTTATTGACGGTAAAGCCTCCTCGTGCAATGCTTTCGGTTTGTGATACTATTACTTCATACTGTCAATATATCCCCGGTAATATAATTCACAACGTCAGCAACGTAACAACTCATTATGTAAAGAGTAAGAGATTTTAAAATGTAGGCTGCATTTTATTGCTAACCATTTTTTTATCCTTTTGTCATGTTTAGTAGGCAATGAAAAACCATATTCTTAGTATTCTGACACACATCTACATAGTATAAAAATGGTAACATATGCAAAACAAGATTTAACACAGAGGAAGAATTAAGAAGCCTTACAGCCTTAGATACTTTAAAACATAGCATGTACAATAGAAAAAAATAGTTAATGCTCTTCAAAATTCCTGAAATAAAATCATCAACACTAGAAACAAGTGAAACAACTGTCTGACCTGTCTGGAGCGTGCTCAAGCTTGGCATCCCGGGCTTTAGGGCCATACATGTGGAAGTTCTAGGGATAAGCAGACCTCGGCCTCGATGCTGCATGTATGAGTGTGTATGGAAATCGAACCACGTTAACACACCTAACATATGTTATACCTATGCATGGTTGTGGAATGCGTAAGGCAGCAAGGAAAAACTGCGTTTGGGAAACTCATCTAACAAAGCGCATGAAGGCCGATTTGTACAATCTAGAGTTGTTGGAGTTGTTATCCAACTAACACGAGTTTGGCTGGTTAAATATATAAAATTTTGACACTTCTTATCGTTTAACCTCGGGTTATACCCTAGCTCTAGATTTCACAAATAGACCAAATATAACGAATATTTTATAATATACTCGTATTTGTAACATAAAACATAACCACTGTTATAAACTTGTAGGTTGTAGGTTATAGGTACAGTTTTGACACCGCAACCCAATATCTACAAGCACAAATCTTAATTGATTAATATGTCTATCGCGCAAATAATGCTGTACCGACGCATTAATATTAAGACAAAACATACAGTTTGTCTCTTATCTGTTTAATGAACTGTATAATTGCCAGATTTGTAATCACTTCCTTATCGCCCAACTCAACTCCAATCCAACTATTGACTCAATTTAAAGAAATTAGATAGGAATTCGAAGCTATATTAAAAATTATCTTGTTGCCTACTTGAGTAAACAAATATAAGTAGATTATATGTACCTATGTTAATTTGCGCTTACTCGTAATAGTAGTCGGACAGAAATAAATTAAAACATAAAAAAACGATTTTATTTTGATAATAATAAACGAACTACATAATTGTATTCTTGGAAATACCTAAATTGTTTCTCACATCATGTCACGGTCATTCCTTGAATCAGAAATCACATTTAGTCCCTAACTAACTAAAGCATGCTAGCATTGAATGATAATCGTGCGTGATAGGCCTTTTAGCTCTCCGTTGTTAAAATTATAGCATAGCTACTACGGTGATTCCAAAGACGTCAGCCTTAAAAGTATTAATAGACGTTCGAATATGGTCCGCTCCGCACAGCGAACTTGGTCCGCTCCGTACCAAATTCGATGGTGTGTTCAACGGTCCGCCGACATTATTATTATTATTGACGGTGCGGTCGGTTCGATGGTTTTCCCACAGGATTTGGTGCGGTCCGCACGAAGTTCGCTCGTGTGGACGGTGGACGGCGCCACCGCACCGCACTTGTAGGTAATTATTAATTAATTAAAAGTAAACAAACAATAAAACATTTATGATACTCCAGTTATTTAGGTACCTTTTGATACATGTATAAATATAATTTTGAAATGTCTTTTTATTGAAATATAGTACATATTCGAAAATGTTCAATAGGCTGTGATGGATAAATCGGAGGCATATCGACGTGATCGCTGTCTAGTAGCACGAAATTTTTGAACGGTGCGATGGTGTGGCGAGCCGAGCGCACGTACGGAGCGGACCAAGTTCGCTGTGCGGAGCGGACCATATTCGAACGTCTATTAATACTTTAACATTTAAATGTAGTGTGTGGTTAAAATATACATTCATAAACGTACGACATAACATTTACTTAGATTAAGTTTTCAAAATAACGTATGTGGTATTATACCTGAGGGTAACCAGGTTTGAATGGGAAAAAAGGTATTGTGATATTATAAGTTGCAATGTTGTTGGTCATTAAGTTTGAATTATTAAATTTGGCTTCCGTTAAGTCAAGTCAGCTAAATTATTTTGAAATGCAATGAATTCTTTAATTATTTTAAATTACCTAAGATATTCAGATTTAGTTATCTTTTATTACATTTGAACAGCATAATTGTGAGTGACCATAAATTACATTTTCGTACAGAACAATTTTTCAAGTACATATGTACAATTTTGACTTTCAGTTATTATGGTTTGGACAAGTAGTAATTACTAAGTATAAGTAATATATGTATAGAGAAAATCATCGAGTACATGGCAGGTGAAGCAGAGGAGAATAATTGGAGGGTAACATTACGGTACTTAAATCAAGCGGTTAAACTTGCCTTGAAACTTGTTAAAAATGTAGTTTTTAAGAAGAAGAATGTGAAGGTATAAAATCAAATAATTAAAAGAACTCGTTGAATATACAGTTTCAACATATGTCACATCTGCAACTGCGCATTTATAACTTTTTTTGTGCGTCCAGTACCAACGTATTAGTGCGAGCTAAAGGCGTAATGTAAGTATGTATATAAAGACTAAGTTAAGCAGGTATTGATGTTTACTCAAGCAGCCAAAGTAGCACACTTGGCTTTAGTATTGCAAGAAAATAATTTCATAGGGAGGGTCATATATCGGAGAAGAAAAAAATATCGTCATTATATGTATTTCGGAGAAGAGAGTTAAATTTTACCAACATATTAATATGTATAACTCATAGATCCCCACGATCTTATTTACTATCTATCGGGCAAAGTGTTTACACGAGTGCCTGATTCATCGCATATGTGCGATACAAATTGTCAGGCCGGTTAATAAAGCGATAAGAATTGATAATATTCTACGCATGTATATATTGCAAATGTATTAACTTGCGTGTAAATCATACCAATTCATCGATTAGCTAAATTGACATACTTAAATTACTTAACACATTCAGATAATTACATGCAAAACAGTTACAACTATCTTTTTTAA
Source organism: Thaumatotibia leucotreta (assembly GCA_025490895.1). NCBI lineage: Eukaryota > Metazoa > Arthropoda > Insecta > Lepidoptera > Tortricidae > Thaumatotibia > Thaumatotibia leucotreta. The sequence goes on along the minus strand of JALPQI010001247.1, from coordinate 138,927 downwards.
ATAAATATACATTAGATGCTTATTATTATCAATCATGTATTTTATGATGGTGTAGCGAATTCGCCGTGGAAGTACAAGGATATTAGGATACTAACCCCCTTATTCATATACGTCTCGTAACTTAGCAAACCGATAGGTATCATTTGTCCGTTTTGGTTTTATCAACATATCTATTAGACCGAAAGGGACAAACGATAGTTATCGGCTTGCTAAGTTAGGAGGCGTTTCATGGTAAGGGGATCAGGTTATAAAAGCATGAATTTTAATACGAATATTCCTTAATAACCTTTTTGTAGTTTCGAAACAGTATCATATTTTATATTTATAATCTTTAAATTAGTGGCAATTTGAAATGAAATGAAATGTAAAAATACTAGTAGGCTACGCCGGTGTAGTTAACTACATTTTAATTTTCGTTCAATATTATCCTAAAAATGTATTTCAATGAGACGGTAATCAACTTCTGTTATTTACTTTACCACATGAAATATACATAAAAGACTGAAAAATCTAAGTAAGTATCTGAATAAGAATGAAATTCACGGTAAAGTAGGTATACATTGTAAGAAAAGACAAATGTGGTAGTGGCAATTTTTTTTTATGTAAATAACATAATGGAATTCCATTTTATGCATACACAGATAGATATTCGAAATTTTAGAAATATTTTAATGTAATTAAATATTTTTAGGACTCCAAAAAGTAGTATCATCCAAGATAACAAATAATGTACCTATATACGACTACAGACATAGTTCGCAGATTTTCACTACATTTCTATTCACAAACTGCATCGGGAAACAATTCCTTGCTCTAAATCTGTAAATAGCTCAAGGTCAAGGATATTCCAGGGAGACTGTGTGTGACTGTTGAATGTGTAGGTAAACTTCATCCAATCCAATTCATGGAGCGGAAGCAATTAAAGCAATGGACATTGGAGACTTGCGACATGAAAGGAACTGTGAGAACCCAATTCATTGCTGTAAGTGTCTGGTTGAAGAAATGTATTATATTTTAAGCAGGATATTGGAGCTAGAAATTAGGATTACTCGTACAGTATTAAGTTTGGCATTACAATGACAGCATAATTAGCCACTGTGTTTTTAACTGCGACTTTATTACTGTAACTTGTTTATAATTTAAGGCCACAGTGACTGAAATGTCGATTTTAAAATTATTGAAGCTTCAACAAATTAGGGATTTACCTACTCGTACACAATAAAATTACCAGTTTTCAAATTAATGTGAATGCCAATGCCAAGTATAATCGAAAGAGTACTGACGATTTTTGAACTTATTGTTTTGTCTGTCAGGTTAATCTTAGTATTTAATTAATTAATTGCAGGGATTGTACCTGTATCCTCGTCCTGCCCGTATACTAAATTAGAGCTTTTGAAATTGAAACCTAATGAGTTCGAAAATATAATCGCTTTTCTTTTGTTCTAAACAATCGAATATGTCCTTTATAAATCACATTGGGCAGGACGAGGGTATACTTACCATTGATTGAACAGCACATATCCTATAAGATACAAAAAAATCTTACTTACATGTTTCCATACAAATAAGCAAACATACATTATGTCAGGTTATTAGCGTAAGTAGATCTTATGTGTCAAGTATTTTTACAGATATGCGTTAAATGGGTGCTTTTGTATTACTTGTATTATCGGCGCCAATATCCGCTAGGAAAATCAGCCATTGTGTTTCAAGAATCGTAGGTATCAGTTTTCTTGGCGGAATATAAGAATAAGGGTTTTAGGAGAAAGTTTTTTTCTAAAGGCAATGTTTTCGGAGACGGCACAGGAAAAAAATCCCCCGCCTCTAACTTTTGACCCGTGGGTACAAAAAATATGAAAAAAATCGTGAAGTGGTCTTTACTTTAAAATAAAACTATTTCGAACATAACACATCCCACACTGAGCATGGCCCGACATGCTCTTGGCCGGTTTTTTTAAACAGGCTGTTCTTTATGACATAATAAGTTCAAAAATTTATCGTGCGTGTAACATTTACCGGCTGAGGTCAAAACCAGCTGCGTAAATAGTTAAAGCATTATAACAATGTAAGTATAGAAATGTATGCACTATACGTTTCTATGTATAAATAAGCTGTCGTTAAATCAGAATAGCTCCAAGTGGCTTCCGTCCAAATGCAATAAGCTCTAACACATCACATTTATCTAAAATGTACTTACACAAATTTTCCAAAAACAAAATTAGCAGAATGTAGTTTAGAAACTCGTGAACACGCGTTATACGTGTTTAATTAACGAGACTGAAAGTTCGGCTTGGCTTTACAAAGCTCCATTGACTTTTGGGTACTACTTACACATAGGTACCTATATGTACTTAAACTTACTAATGCTCGAAATCTATAAAATGGATTAAAAATAATGAAATATAGTTTCAAATTTATTACGTTGTGTCTAATTACAATTACTGCTATTTATAAAAGCTTAACATTCACCTACCTCTTATCAATGATTTACAACATTATCAGCAGAGTAAAATAAATTAGATTGGGTTATATGTAATACATACTGTATATGAGTATTATGCCCAGTAGACGGGTATACTTTGTATGAAACTCTTAGACGCATGCTCGTCATAGCTCAGAAGTTTAACGTCAATGAAAATATGAAAATATCTCGTATCTCACTCCACTTGAGAACAACTTAATCACGCGAACTCTGTACGCAGCTCTCAAATCCAAGATAGTTACTACTTTATTCTTTTAATTTACAGTGCAATATATAGCAAGTGCAAGATAGCTCTTTTAAAAGTAATAATAATAATATAATATACTATTATGTAGTCTAATACTCGTTACTAGCGTATTACTTATTGTAAACTTTACTTAGGATAATTTAAACATATGTAAACATAAAATCTACACATTGACGCTCTGCACGTGGCACATTTTCCGCGTGTCAATAAACCAAATGATAAGTAAACGCTCGTGACAGTGACAGCACCACAAAACGACAACATTAAATACGTTCCAAACTCGAAACAAACCTGCTTTGGTTCAAGATGCACCCTCCCTTGTTAGGTAGTTATGTACTTACACGCTTAATTATTTAAGTAGGTACATTCATGTTTTTGATGTGACTCTTTATTTGTTTCAGGATATAGCACAAAATGACAGAAAAGGAATCCCTAAAAATAGAGAATGGGATCGCAAGTGTTGCTGGCAGCACAGTCAAATTAAAACGAGAATTAGGATTATTTTCGGCAGTTAATTTAATATTAGGAGTCATGATCGGATCAGGAATCTTTGTATCACCAGCGTCAGCATTAGAACAATCAGGTTCAGTAGCGTTGTGCCTTATCATCTGGACAGTTTCCGGAATTATATCCTTATTAGGTAAGTGTACCTAGTGTCGTTAATTTAGTCTGATAAGAGGATATTATTGTCACTAAAATGCATAGTAACCAAATTATAGCTGCAGACGCTGCAGATTACTTGATCAGTCTTGCATTTTGGTGTTTATTTCATTTTCGTAGCCTATAAAAGAAGCAGTGTAATATTTTGTATTGATTTTCAGGGGCATTATCATTTGCAGAATTAGGAACAGTAGTTAACAAATCGGGAGCAGAGTATGCTTATTTTCAAGAAGCATTTAGCAAATGTCATAAATTTTGGGGACCCCTACCAGCATTTACTTGCGCGTGGATTTATGTTATGATTTTAAGACCTGCAGAAGTTGCTATTATTGTTATGACATTTGCTGCGTACGCCATTCAACCATTTTCAATTGATATACCGGCGGATAGTCGAGCTCAAGCTGTAAAACTAGCATCTTTAACAGCTTTGTGTAAGTATATCGTTCTTATTTAATACATCTGTTACCTTTCCCAAGATACCATAGCACATAGGGGAAATAAGCAGAAACTAGTTTTTCCTTATAAAATACAATTCGTTTCTACAATTGAATTTTAAAAATGAATCATTCATTAGTGAAAGTCCACATTAAAGGATAAACAATATTACTTTGGTATTTTACGATATAATACGTGCAAGTTAATTAGTGCAAGCTGCTGTAATAATCACTTGTTTATTTTTTAAAGTTTAATCAGTTTTCCCACCGTCCTTTCGCAAAAATAAATATGGAAATAATTATAACAAACCAACACCAACAATAATATACTTTTTGCGGCGGGAGGGTGTTAATATTAATCATGCAAATAATACGCAAGTAATTATATAATTCGTATTAGAATTAGATGGGCAATCCAAGTACAATACGGTTTTGTTTTTTCGTAAAATTCTTGGTCTACTCGCTGACAGTTTCGATAGAATGTAAATCGACTCGTGAAATCTATCGACTATCTTCATCGTTACCACGACGCTAGCCTCGCAGCACTAATGCTGTCAGTGTCATTTTTTAAACATAACCGACGGCGACGCTCACATCACAACAAAATTCAACAACTCACGTCTTTGTTTTGAAGTGTTATTTCTTTTTATTAAACTTAAATCTGACATATTTATAATATTATTTGTTTCCAACAAGTGTTACATAAAACGAAATATCTGATTCGCAAAGTAAGTTACGTTTTGTTTTAATTTTTGATTATTATTCACTGTGCAATGTTGTGTTCATGAATGTTTATGTTTCACAAGTTTTTTATACCTGTTTTCCATTCCAGAATGTCTAACGAGAGCATGGCACAGACGTGCGAAGTACTAAGCAATGAAATAAAAACCCTACAGTCACAATGCAAGGAGTTATGCTATATTATCGACAACAACGAACCTATGGACATAAGGACAATCAATCCCCATAATGTTAACGATAAGAAGCTATGTAACATAGAGAGTTTGACTAAGCAGCTCCAAAATGAAGAAACGCCAATTATAACTGATAGTAATGTGAATACAAGTACATTTTTGTGTGAATTAAAAGACAAAATAGTTCAAGTGGAAGAACTCACAGCTTTTACAGCAGGTGCTGTGCAAGACGTGTATAATGAAAATAACAGGTCAGTGTCAGAGTATATTATGCATAATTAGGTTATGATGTAGAATACCATTGCTCTGCATACTCAACCTCGGAGTTTCAGTAATCAACTCATGAAAATGTTGCCTTTTTTAATTCTCATGAGTGTTATTTCCATCAAGTGAGTATTGCAAATATGAGGTTGAATTAGTATATCAATGACATGTTGACACCATTAGAATGAGTGCTAATGTAACTGTATTAAAGAGTCAACACTGGGATGCATGCATGATTTAGAAACAGTGGGTTTATCCATCTAAGGACATAACATAAGTCTGTAATATGGCATTGAAGTTGGTTTTGTAATTACATGCAAAAATCTCGACCTGAGAGGCATAAGGTCGGTTGTGTGGGTATGAGATATATCTAAATTCGACCTTGTCTCGAAAGCATAAAGTTACACTTACAAGTCAGTGAAATTGCTAAATCCGACCATATGCCTTTCATGTCGAGAAATATTTTATAAGGATGAAACAGGTTTAAACTGATGTCAACTGATATGTTGTTTTTGAACTTTACCTGTCAACAAATAATTATTATTGCTACATACCACATGCAAAATGTAAGGTTAAGGGTGAATAAACAATTCTGCACAGAATTGCAAATGAGTTATACATTTTTAAGTATGCATCCATTTGCCATCTGGCAAAGACCTCAAACTACCTTTTACCGTCTGATTCAAGGATTTTACACATACATATCTACAAAATATTTTATATATTAATTTCCAGATTAAGAGCAAGCATCAAAATAGTCCAGGAGGCGAAGTCACGGCCATGGGCTGGCCGCCGACAGGTGCAGCCGGAACACCTTCAGCGTGCCAAGCAGCGGTTCCATGCCATGAAGTCTGAGCTGCATGGTCTTATACACTCACTTTTCCCTGGTGCTTCTGAAGCGATTACTGGAATTTTAGCTGTAAGTAGTACACATTGACACAATTTTGTTTAAATGTGACTTGTGATTCGGTTTTAATTTAAGTTGGCTTACAAAATGCTATTTCTTGAAATATTTTATAAACAATAATTTTTATTATTGTTCTCTTAACAAGGAAGGTTTTTTCTGACATTGAATAATTCATGCTAAGTTGAAGACTTTATGTTTTTTTTTTAGCTTTATTCAATGAAGTGAATAAACACTTGCAACAATTTTGCCCACATACTTCATCTTTATTTTAACAGCAATTTTTTTTATGAATAAAAGCTGTACCATACCACCGCCTAAATATAGTCCAACAATGTTCCAAAACTTGTTGAATATCTTCCATTTGGTGTAATTGTTATATTAATCATGCTATTCATAGGCAAAAACTCTTCATGTCCAAAACTTGGACAAAGCTAAAAAGAAGATGGGTACTGATGATTAATTGATTATTTAGGAGTTGAAATTGTGAACCATAGATGCAGTATTGGACCATAGTTGGATTTTTGTAGCTACAAACTCATGTACGTCAACCAATACAGTTAGTTGATGTTTCTATGTTGTCTTTGATGATTCTATTTTTTTTTCAGGAGCTGATGAAAGTAAGAATGGATGAGACTTCCAGTGGCTACATCCCTATAACCCCTGAGAACTACCAGTTGATTGAGCTGCTTAAAGATAAGAATATTACCTCTGTCAATCCTTACAACAATATGGAAGTGAAATTGGCTTTTTAAAGTTTCATTTAAGTATAATTATATATGTTTTACACATCATTTGACTATAAAGTTGATTCAATTTAACCATCAAAGACTGTTCTGTATAACTGTATCATGACCTATAGCATTTTCCGAGATCATTTCCAGAAGGTCCTTTTCCTTCTATACCGTGCAGGTTTAGGTTACTTATTTGACTTGTAATTTGTTTCTCATTTAGATATATAAACTACTAACTACAATAATGTAATTTAGTCTAGTTACTATTACTACTACTCTAATGAATAATCTTTTATTGTGATAAGAACAAATAAAAAAAAAAGATTGATATCACTGTTTTCTTATTTCACAGAAAATATAAGGCTGGGAATACACCTGTGAGGTCTTACATAAGTCAAAAGGACGAAGCTATACTAAGGAATGAGATAGCGGTAATCAGTGTAATCACCTCACATAGTGATAATCCCAGCCTAACAAAAAAAACCTAATGCATAATTGCATATAATAATCTCTTTATGCAAATACTATATCATCGCGTGTCTGCTATAGGGGTTTTTAAAATCGAATTTTAAGGAAGATGTGTAATACGGCCATTGCAGGAAAATATTATGCTCACTTTTACCACAGTTCTATTTTGAGATGTGGCCGTATAGCAGGAACGCGACGATATGCTTGTAAAACTTAACATTTTCAAAAACCTTATAGTTTTTCTTATTAAATCAACATAAATATTTGACACGGACTTAACATTGTGATTGTATTCCGTAAACTTACTCATTTGCAACAGTGTAAGCTAAACTTTACTAAAAGTGTTTTACTGAGTTGTTACTGAATAAAACTTTGAAATATGGAACCATACCATATTATGTATCCAGTCGTCAGTAGGTAGCTTTGGGGCTGTATACCTAAGCTCTGAAATGGAATTCGAGATCAAAAATGTAAACAATCTATGACAATGACATGACATTATAAAGTCAATGTTAAAATGACATTCCAGGGGTATAACACTTTTTATTTTCTAACACCTTTATAAATTAACGTCGCATTTTAGACGGGTTTTTTTATTTTATTTTATTTATTTGCACACTTACAAACTATCCTTACAGGTGCTAAACCTATGACAATGCTTGATGTTAGGTGTAGATACGCGAAAGTAAAAGTATGTTCGATACAGAAGTATCACAATCAATAACATATTTTTGGACATGACTATAAAAAACATACGGCTGAGTGTCTACGATTCCTGATTACAAAAATAATATCTAGAAAATTTGCTAGAATGATGTAAATAATCAACATGTTCAATGTTTGAAAACCAATGTCGCACAGTAGATCGAAATGAATAAAAAATGGACATTCGCTTTTTTTCCTAAAAATCATATTTAAAAAAATGCTCTTCGGTTGGACATAATAAGAGGAATAAAAAATGTTATATAACATTTTTCAAAATGAAGCTTATTTTAAGCAGAAAAAAATAAAATGTGTTTTTTTGTATGAAACTAAAAAATAGGTATCTTATTGTAAGAAAACCGTAACCGATCCCGCTTTCAAATTTTTAGAATATCATTGTCCTACCTTAGATCAGTACAAAATAGTTAAAACCTTATCTTAGTAGGTGCCCGTTTTCTTTTGTAATCCAATCAAAAGTCAGTAAAATGCAACATTTTTCTTAGTTCTTAATTTTTTTATTTTCATTGAGAAAACGGTGTATTCAGGACAATTTAGTATAAAAAAGTATATATGACATTTTATTAAGAATAAATACAATTTTTTATAAGAAAATTGTATTGAAATAGAAACATTTATTGCGGTGAATTTATTGATAGTAAACAAATAGCTAAAATATACTTGATATCAACAATAACGATATAAGTAAATAAAAAAATGCCTTTAAAATTTTAGCGGCCTTATTCATAAAAAGTTACGCGCCCGCTGATGGGTCGTTGTTGACCGGATGGCTAAAAACGTTATTCATAAACGTTCAATAGCGCTATTCAGCCGCTCAAACCTACTATAAATCCCCCGAAAGTTATAGAGCCGAGGACCCTTCTATAACGGTCTTATAACTTCTTATTTAACAAGATGGCTGCCAAAATTTTGATCAGCTGATTTTTGACAGGTGCATAACCATGCGTTTAAAGTAGGCAGAAGAGAAAAGATAAAGGTATGAAAGTCTGATTTGGTGTATAGTTTTTTATATCGTCTATTCATCTGATTATTATTAAATATGTATCCAGAGATACTTAATTATATTTAGATAGGTATTTAAAATAAATATCCGATGATTTATTGTAAGTAGTTACGCAGTTTCGATTTTCTCTACATGCAACATTACACGAATCAGAAATGGTGGGAAAACTAATCTCCAACTTTTTTAATTTAAATAATTGCGAATTCCCGCCAGACAGCTGTCAAACTTTTTTTTAATTTGCGGTGAGACCACATTTTTGTCTATGATTTTGTCAAGGCGCCAACATAACGCGTCAAATCCGTTCAACAGCGGCTCAACAGTTATCGGAGAGATATTGAGCGTTTATGAATAACACTTCTTATAAACCGTTCAACAAGACTTATCGGCTCGATAACTATTGGGCCCCTCAAACCTTCAACAAGGAATTTTTATGAATAAGGCCGTTATTATTTACCACCTTCTTCTATATATTTTTTAAATAATAGAAAACATAAGCACTAATGACGCTGAAAATATAGAAATGTCTGAAAGTGTAGAAGAAGGTGGTGAATAAAATAGATCTAAGATACAATGTATTGTTTTTATAACTTACATTGTAATTTTAAAATTATAAATAACGTGAGGCTCAAACATATTTAAATATTTATCAAACGGGTTACTCATGTAATTTAAAGTCGATAGTTGCTCGACATGTTCGATCCATTAAGAGGATCCTCATCATGGAGTACCCGCAACCAAAGCCCGACGAGCACTACGTCGCTGCACGTGGTCGTTTAATTACATTATAACTGTTGATTTCAAGTATATTTTAAATTCTTGTTACTACCATAGTTAGTAAAAACATCGCAATAAATGTTTTAAATAAATAAATATCTTGGGACATCTTACACAAATCGACCTAGTCCCACGGTAAGCTCAATTAAGGCTTGTGATGTGGGTACCAGGCGACGATATATATAATAGATAGATAGATATAGATACTTAAATACATAGACAGCCATGACCAAGGAACAAACATTTGTGATAAATAAATACACAAAGAATGCCCTCGCCGGGATTCGAACCCGGAACCTCCAGCTTCGTAGGCACGGTCACTACCAACTGGGCTACGGAGGCTGACGCAATAAATGTTTGATTTCAATGTCTTAATTTTAACCATTTTCTTGAGAAAACTTGTATTTATCTGTATAAAAATGTCATAAATATTTTATTTTTATACTAAATTGTCATGAATATACCGTTTTTTTAATGAAAATAATAAAATACTTAACTAAGAAAAATGTTGTATTTACTGACTTTTGATTGGACTATAAAACAAAAACGGGCACCTACTGAGATAAGGTTTTAACTATATTCTACTGATCTAAAGTAGAACAATGATATTCTAAAGATTTGAAAGCGGGATCGGTTACGGTTTTCTTACAATAAGATACCTATTTTTCATTTTCATACAAGAAAAACACATTTTATTTTTTTCTGCTTAAAATAAGCCTCATTTTGAAAAATGTTATATAACCTTTTTTATTCCTCATATCATGTCTAACCAAAGAGCATTTATTAAAATAGGATTTTTAGAAAAAAATGGGAATGTCCCTTTTTTATTCATTTCGATCCACTGTGTGTCGTGTTACTTTCATCTTTATGATAGTCTGGGAACGAATTCCAGTCTTCATCTATAGTTACAATCGAATCCATTTCTATTAAAAAATTAAAATGATTGATTTGTAGGTAAAAATACTAAAATCTGCATTCATGTACTTTATAATGCTAAATTTTAGGAGTTTTTATGAATTCATAAAAGAGTCATTTGGAGCACAATCTTGTTTTGATTTTTTTTAGTACATTGTTATAACTGCGAACCAAATGTTTAAAACTTCTTATCATTGCCAGTAGTATAAATTAAACACCCTACATTTTATTAAAACTAGAGAAATATATAATTAAAAAAATTATGTATGATATTAAAAATTAGTAAAATATTTAAAAAGTATACGTACTGTCAGTGACTGTAAATGCGCATTTTTTTAAAGTATTTCAATGATTTTACATTACCTACCTCGCGCGATTATTTTTTTGTGGTGGTATCCCATTTGTTTACATTTTTGATCTCCAATTCGATTTCAGATCTTACAGTGTTTTTTTATGATAAACTAAATATTTTGTATCAATGAGGGATTTCTGAAATGACGTTCACCAGGGCGGCAGCACTGATGCGTCAGGTCCAGAAACTTGTCTAAATTCTTAGAGCGCCTATAGTTTCGTGTTTTAATGTTTTGTATGAGTTAATAAAATTATATAAAAAAATAAAATTACCTTCTAGTTAGTTTTTCTTTGGGGGAAACACAATTATCTAGAATTGTGTTTCTTAGCGGGACCTTACGGCTAAGTGGCGCCAACTAGTGGCATACGTTTTCGGGAAAACCCTCATTACATGCTAGAATACTTAACCTTTTCGACGCTCGACGCGACGTCAAATACAAAAGCTGTCACGTCAACAAAGAGTGAAAACTGAATTTGAACCTAACGCACGTGCGTGTAGGTCTATATTGCTCTATGAAACGTTACATATATATTGGTTTTTCGCGGTGAACCTGCGGTGCCGATATATCAGTCGTTTGGCTTCCAAAGACAGCTTACATAATAAATTATGTTACTACTATCATAACATAAATTTTATGTTCCAGTTATAATGACATACATCAATATAACGAGCGTGAAACTGTTCGTGAAAGTGCAGAATGTGTTTGGAGTATGCAAAGTGTTCGCTTGTCTGGTTGTCATTGGAGGCGGAATTTATGAGATAGCTAGAGGTAAGGGTGCTATTCAGTAGATTAGTGCTTAGACAAGTTGCCAATCGCTAACACTTACTCGTCAATCGTGAACGAAAGGCGGCTAACTGTCTTTGTCTCACTAATATGTTTACTTTAGATTTCAATAACATTGCTTTTGTCTCCTTTTGCACCTTTTTATTAGTTTTCTGTTTGGCCTTATGGTTGACTGGTAGAGAATGCCATTAGGCATTAAGTCCGCCATTTGTACATTTTTTGTATTTTGTGCAATAAAGCTTAAATAAATAAATAAATAATATGAAAGAGTGACAGAAAGGGAAAACTACGATATGCTACTAAGCGTTAGCGATTGGCAACTTTGCTAAGTATCCTGCTACCATACTAAGATCACATATACATAAGTCGTTCCCGGTAATTTCCCAATCTTACTGTGGGGAAAATTTCCATTTGGGAATATTCCCCATACTGTGTTGGGTAAGTTACCGGGAACGACCCATCACTAGATGTGACACGCAGATAACTGACCAATAACCCTGTTTGGCGGGTTATTCCCACCTGTTACCACCCAATCTGACAATGTAAGAACTGGGATTTTTCCCACCTGTTACTACTAGAGTACTTGGTGATTGGTGTTAGCTACTGGGAATGGTTTTGCCACTTACTACTAAAATATTTGTTGGTAACTACTGGGAAAAATAAATCCCAGGCATTTTAATTCCCAGTTGTTCGCACTGGTAACATGTGGGAAAAAATCCCAGTTGTTACCACTGATGTCAGATGGGTAGTAACAGGTGGGAATAACCCTGTTTGGCTTATTTGTCACCTTCGTATCGCCGCAAGCCGATCGCTTCCTCGCAGGTCCGGTCGTACTCCGTCGCCTGTGCCATATGTACGGTCGAGGAATTTAATTTACTACCCATTTCGTATCTTGTCATAGTAGCTATAATATGACAGTCCTAGCAGCGTTCATATTGATTGTCACTGTGACAAGGTACGAAATGGGTAGGAAATTAAATTCCTCGACTGTACAGGCATTTAGCATTTTGAATGCGCTTGTACCCGCCACTGCACGATTCTTAATAATCGTACATAAAAGCTGCAAAAAACTCCCATTTTAGTATATTTTTATCACCTGAGTTAAACTGTAAAATCACGAAAACCCTACTACGAACACCCAGGCACAAACTGAGAAAAATAGTAGGATTGATCACCGGACACAACACTTTAAACAAACACCTGCACAATATGGGCAAAACAGATAGTCCTATGTGCAGGGCCTGCATGGAAGAGGAGGAAACAGCAAAACATATTCTTCTAGATTGTAAACAGATAGAGGTATACAGGAGTAGGCACTTGGGAACTCCACAGACACTAAAGGAGGCATTTAGCAACCTGAAACATACACTGAGTTTCGTGGAGGAGCTTGGATGGTTGGAATAGGGCTACCTCGCTATCACGCAAAAAAGGCACAATGGTTGTCGAGTTGCGGAAAAAGCCCAGTAAAACTAACTAACTAACTAACTATATTTTTATCACCACAGGCAACACTGCGAACCTCAACAAGGGTTTCGAAGGCAGCTCGTCCAATCCGGGCAGTATCGCACTCGCTCTATACTCCGGCTTGTGGGCATACGATGGCTGGAACAGCGTTACTGTTGTTACGGAGGAGATCATAAACCCAGCTGTGTAAGTTTTTGGTAGTTTTTGATGGTTTTGTTTTAAATGTATACGATAGCGCTTGATACTTCGAACATTGAGTAACAGAGTGGTCAATACTTGGAACAAACTCCCGGAGGATGTAGTTTCAGCTCTCAGCATCAACCAATTTAAAAACAGATTGGATAAGCACATGTCCAAAAACATATCTTGAGGCACCAACCAAGAGGCATTGGATACAGGCACCATCAGTTGTCTCAACTGTCTGCCTGAATTACAAGAAATAATAATAATATGAATTCCGTTTGACACCTTTGAAGTTGCAACTAACATTGTCAATAGAGTAGATTTTGATAGTAGTTTACGTTGACAATGGATAACGCTGACGCTATATAGGTCAGGATCATCACCATCATAAATTTAAAAGATGCGCTCTTGTCGGTGGAGCAAATTTCATGAGTTCCTGTCTAAATTTTTTTCTTTGAGATCTTGAAACGACACGACTTTCACTTTCTCTTTCAGTTGGTCAATGTATGCCATTCTTAGCCTACGACTCTTCTTTCTGCCTTCTACTTTTGCTTCTATGATGGTCTAGATGAAATTGTCGTGTCGCAACAGGTGTCCCTACATGTTCCAAAAGACATTTACTCTATAGGCATCTACGTTTTTGAACTAAGCTTAAAACCTCTCAGGGTATGGTGTACTAACAGAATTCTTGTTTTTCAGAAACGTCCCCCTCAGTATATCCATAGCAGTTCCCCTAATCACAGCCCTCTACGTGTTCATGAATGTGGCTTACATGACAGTTCTAAACTTTGAAGAGATGACCAGTGTTCCCGCCGTGGCCGTGGCATTTGGGAATCGGGTCTTGGGCCCGGCAAGCTTTTTAATTCCTCTTGGAGTTGCTATTGCTACGTTCGGTTGCGCCATGAGCGTACAGTTCGGTGTTACCAGGTAAGAAAAAAAACTACTAATCGGGTGATTTCTAATAATAATAAATACCATAGGATAATTAGTGTTACACAAATCTACTTAGTCCCACGGTAAGATGAGTTAAAGCTTGTTGTGCTGAGGGCTAAGCGACTAAATGATAGATGCCAGGTCTCTATTTCTCCGCGTGACAGGTGCTATAATTTACTACAAATATACTAATTAATTGGTCTAAAACAAAATTTTTTTTGCAGAGTTTGTTACACAGCAGCTAAAGGCGGACATATGTTAGAAGTATTTTCGTATGTGAATATGAAAAGATTGACACCGGCCCCAGCAGTAGCCTTCCAGGTTAGTTTTATAATGCAATGCAATTTAGTATACATGGCAACATTCGTATAGGTACCTACCAACAATTATGGGCTATTCCTACCTGTTACCACTAGAGTACTTGGTGGTAACTACTGGGATTTTTTTCCTACTTGTTACCATTCAAATATTTGTTGGTAACTACCGGGAGAAATAAATCCCAGGAATTTTTATTCCCTGTTGTTCCCACTAGTAACAGTTGGGAAAAGATCCAGTTATTACCACTGGTTTCAGATGGGTGGTAACAGGTGGGAATAATACAAAGTCAAGCGACAGAAAAAGTCTCTTAGAACTTTTTTTTCTTCTCGTCAAGCAAAAGTAAAAGTAATGGGTGGAGCAGCGAAAAAATATATACTCATCCTAGAAAGATCTCAACGATCAGTTCTTAAAATTATACACAAAGAACGTCCGCGTTTTCAAACTACATTGGTCTACAAAGAGATGGATGTTCTTAATGTCCGTGGGAGTTTTATATTGCAAGTAGTATTAAGATATCATCGACAAGCTCTAAACTCCCTAGATTTCACTGAGCTATCACAAAAACGCAACTTCAGAGCACCTACTCCTGCAACAAATTCGGCTTTTGCTAAAAAATTCTGCACATTTCTTCATCCTTTTATTTATAATAAAATTTGCTCGAAAATCCCCATTCTAGACTTATCGGCCAAAGAGATCAAAATTAAGGTTCAATTGTTACTCAAAAGTTTTAGCTTTAATGATATAGAAAACATTATAAAAATAGTGAGGTAGCCACACATACATCAACACACTCATATACACACATATATACACAAGTTCATATATCTACACTATCTTTTGACCACGGAATCTTTTAACGGTCTCCTGCGATACCGGCTGCGCCGAGTGCAGAGACCGATAACATTTTTGTGCAAATAATGTGGAAATAAATGTCTTAGGTATGTCTAATACGTAAAAGAGTGAACATGTTTTAAGTAGGTATATTAACCGTTTTTTTGTTACAGGCATTGTTGACAGCAATATTTATTAGCGTTGGCAACATTCAAACTCTAATAGAGTTCGCCAGTTGGTTCCTATGGTTTTTCTACGGGCTCGCAATGGTGGCACTGTTGGTTCTAAGAAAAACCCAACCAAATAAAGAAAGGCCGTATAAAGTACCAACTTTAGTGCCTTGTTTTGTGTTGCTAGTGGCAATATTTTTGTCAGTGTTGCCAATAGTCCACGACCCGTCTGTCAAATATTTAATGGCTATAGGCTTTATAGTCCTTGGATTTATTGTTTACACACTTTTTGTGTATTATAAGAAAACGCCTAAATCTATTTTAGGTATGTATTAACAACTTTTTAATACCCTTTTAAGCCCAGCGAATTATAAATAAATAGTTTATTACACCTTGCGGAAAAATAATAGGTAATTAATACTAACTACTTTAACAATTAATAACTGTGTTCCTAATCGTTCACGATTAGCCCCATTGCACAATCTCGAGTTGGGCGGCTAACACGATATTAAATAGTAGTGACAAAAATAAATGTCGACTTAACCAGTTAACCCCGCATTAGCCAATTAAGGCGTCATGAGTATGAATAGAATGATGCTCGAAATAAACGTTTTTCTAATATAACGTTGTCCTTAAATCGCAACATTGTTGACAGTGACACGATTCGATAAGGTGTGATAAACTATTTTGATCGGAATAAACTATGTTACTCTAATTGGGTGTTCAGTTCACCCTTGCCCTGAGCACGTATATTTAAGGTATATCATGTAATATTATAGATTCGAAGGACGCAAATGTTGCAAAAGCACCTAGTTTTTATTAGTTAGGGCCTTGTAGTAGTTACGTAGGAGCATGTAAGTAATGTAAGTATACCATCATCAGTTGAATCTAAAAAACAAAAAAGGCTCTTTTCTAAACTGTCGTAAGTTCGTTCTTATAAAGGTGAATTTTCAGACCAAGCAAACACTCGTTATTCTAACCTCCCACACTACGAAATTCGATCGTTACACAAAACCTGATGGTTGATTTCGTAGAGCGGCGGATAGAACAGCGAATGCTCTTTTGGTCTGAATGCACCTTTAGAAATCGGCAACTATAAATATAGAGTCTAGTGCTGCTGTGGTTTTCGGTACGATGAAGTTTCTCTCCCAGTCTGCCTGTGCTCAATACCTGAGCGAGATGACTTTAGCTGACGGTACCCTACCTATCTCACTTACCTACGTCTGCCTACCACCGCGAGCGGACTCATTAACGACTCCGTTACACGTCCATTGCTGGCAAACCCTTATTATGCATTTTACTGCTGCGAGTGCCACCAGCAGTGAAAGACGGAGTCATTCATGAAGTCGCTCCACCGTCGAGGGCGTGCATTAGCGAAATGACATCATTGAGCCTACTGTGAACCACGATCGACGTCACACTTACGTACGAATTTACAAGTGCGAGAGAGAAGCTAAACGATAGTGTTTCGCGGTAGGCCCTCAGTGGTAACCGTTATAATGGCGGAACCAGATCCTGAATTCGATCAATTCATATAGCATTATTTATTACGGGATTTGTACTATTTGGTACCTGTTGTAAAAAAAAATGTACCTCTTCTATTTCAAAGTTATATTCAATCAGTTTGGCCCCGCCAAAATAATGCAATATAATATATGTAAATACTACTAAATAATCTAATATGAATCGATCGAATTCAGTATCTGGTCCCCCCCGCGGCCTTTATAACGGTTACCCTCAGTGCCCATACGTCGTGAAATTGATTATTTTATGTCGTCGTTCGTTAATCTTATTGGGTTATTCCCATCTGTTACCACCTATCTGATACCAGTGGAAACAACTGGGATTTTTTTCCCACCTGTTATCAGTGAGAACAACTGGGAATAAAAAATCCTGGGATTTCTTTTTCCCAGTAGTTATTACCACCATATATTGTAATGGTAACAAGTGGGAAAAAATCCAATTGTTACCACTGGTTTTAGGCACTGGTCTCACCACGAGCTACTAAGCTATGAACTATTGGCTATAAACACGAACAAAAGATACGCACTCCCGCGTAAATAAAAGAGACGCGATACTCGTCCAGCTATCAGCTATCACCGCCGGGCTTGTTTATAGCTTAATAGTAGCTCGCGGTGAGACCAGTGCCTTAGATGGGTGGTAACAGGTGGCAATAACCCATCTTATCATAATAATATTTTATCATAATCATCTTATTTATTCTAATTTCAGATAAACTTACATTCCTGACTCAAGTGATGTTCGAGAGCGTTCCGCCAAACAGCCGCCAAGACTGATATTTTTTATATAGTTTACACTAAGTAAATGCCATTTGAGATCGATTTGTGAATATTTAATGCAAGGAAAATTATGTAATGTAAATTTAGGTTAAGAGATCGACAGATGGAACATTAAGCGAATTATAAGATCGCACTTTACTGTACAAACGGAAACACTGTTAAATAAACATTCGTGACGGGTTATTCCCATCTGACAACAGGGTCGCGATCTATAAGGTTACAATTTACAATTTTGCTGTTTATTATTATTATTATTATTTATTATAGGCGAGCTTTTAGCTGATGTGCCTATGTCACACAGTGTCCAAAAAAAAAAGTTAATTTATAGTTCAAGTTGGTAAATTTCACAAAAGTCACTTCACATCACAGAGCTCGAATAAATTATTAGTCCAATTTCTCTTCTAGCGTCTCTTTCTAGCCAATATGTGCGTGCGTTAGAGAGGCAAACAGCGAAATTGTAAAATGTAACTTTATAAAACGCGACCCAGTGGTAACAACTGAGATTTTTTCCCATTGGGAACAACTAGGAATCAAAATTCCTGGAATTTCTTTTCCCCAGTAGTTGCCACCATATAATATATATTAGTGGTAACAAGTGGGAAGAATATTCCCAGTAGTTACCACCAAGTACTCAAGTGGTAACAGATAGAAAAAAATCTCAGTTGCTGCCACTGGTATCAGGTAGGTGGTAACCCTTCGTTACCTTTATGGATTTGCCACACCGTCAACAGTCAGCGGGCCTTATGAAACCTGCGGGGCCATACAGCCAAAATCTAAATTCGTAAATTTCGAGGATTTGTCTCTCACTCTAACGACGCCTTCGTTTGAGTGACAGAGAAAAATCCTCGAAATTTACGAATTTCGATTTTCGCGGTAGTAGGCCTCACCACAGTACGGAGCCCGTGTGGCAAAAGACTTATTTGTATTGTGTAAAAATAAGTGCAAAAGAAGGTTATTTAACTATGTGAGAGATAGTACAAACGTAATTATTCGACCGTTGCCTCGCCTAAATGTTATTGAGCCTATATCGCATGCAGTAGAGACGGTAATAGACGAACAAAAGATCAAAAAATTTGGAGTTGTATCCTTGAAGCTCGATTTCATTGGCGGATGTCGAAGTAAAGTGATGAATACATAATATACAAATATTAATTGCATCGTTTTTTATTTTCCAAAGAGCAATGCTATTAGACTATATAGGTAGCAACACTAGCAACCACACTAGAATGACGGTTTTCTCAAAAACGTATGCCACTAGTTGGCGCCACTTAGCCGTAAGGTCTTGCTAAGAAACACAACTATCTAGCTCCAAATAAAAACTAACTAGAAGTTTTTTTTATATAATTTTATTAACTCATATATAACATAAACACGAAACTATAGGCGCTCTGAGAATTTAGACAAGTTTGTGGACTTGACGCCTCAGTGCTGCCGCCCTAGTGAACGTCATTTCAGAAAACCCTCATTTTACAATATTGCCGCCATTAATTGCGAAAACGACATCAATACGTCCGTTACTTGCTTGAGGTTAATCCCACCTGTTACCACCCATCTGATCTGACACCTGGGTCGCGTTTTATAAAGTTACAATTTACAATTTCGCTGTTTGCCTCTCTAACGCACGCACATATTGGCTAGAAAGAGAGGCAAACAGCGAAATTGTAAATTGTAACTTTATAAAACGCGACCCAGGGTGCTTACACAAGTTGCCAATCGCTAGCGCTTAATCGTCAATCGTAAACGAAAGGCAGCTAACTGTCTTTGTCGCACTAATACGAAAGAGCGACAGAGAGGGAAAACTACGATACGCTACTTGGCAACTTGGCTAAGCATCCAGTGATAACAACTGGGTTTTTTTTCACCTAGCTAATAACCAAATAACTAATAAGAATAAGGAGAGAACATAGTTTATTTGTTTTTAGTAGCGAGTTACTAGGCACTCACAGTAGTTGGATTGACCTTGGTTCGCAAGAGTTGTTGACTTCAGTGGCTGGTACAGTCAACCAAGTTAGAGACTATAGGAAAAGTGAAGGCTCGTTTGTCTTGCTTTTAGACGACTACATTTTCCGCACAACTCTCCTTGAAATTTGAATGCACGAACTATTTTGATTTGCACCAATAGGGCTTTCACAGACGTAGCTGAATTCAGTCGACGTGTTACAGTAATCTAAAAAAAAACAATAGCTGAAGAACCACATAAAGGCACATGGCTGTTAAGGCTGAGCCACACCGGTTGCGAGTGCAGCACGTGTACGTGCGCGTGTGCGTTTTAGCATCGGGAATGTGATAGTAGATGGCACACCGGTTGCACGTCACGCGTACGTTCAGGTGACGCAAGCGATGTGCCATCTAATATCACATTTACATACGCTACAACGCGCACGCCACGCACACGCGCACGTACTGCACACAAATCCGGTGTGGCTTCACCTTTAACGTTACATAGCACTGTCGGGGAAGGATAATTGGCGCGTTGTCTTATTTGATCATAATTCATAGAATAATCATGCCTCGCTAGCGCAAATCCCAAATCTCTACTCTAATTTGTTGTAATTATACTAATAAATTTTTGACTCAACAACGGAATTCCGTGGCGAGCCCTAACCTACATTGCTTATTTTTTAGCTGTCAACACCAACGTTGCAATCAAATTCTGGCGGATGGCGGATAGAATTGTTTGGATTGTGCAAGGATAGTGTTATGAAAAAATATAAAGTAGTTTAATTTACAGGGTTTATTTTGTGGAATAAAATCATGGCATACCATTACATTGTTACGGCCCAGAAGCCTACGGCCGTTACATCATGTATTACAGGTAACAAAAAAGAAGGGTAAATGTTTCATGACAATTGAGGTTATGTCTGTATATTATGATTTTCAACCTATTTTAGGATCCTTTTAGCTAAGTTATACTGTTTTACAAATATATTAAAGAATAATGGATTACATTCCATAGGGAATTATGCATTGAGTTTCCATAATTGTTAGATATTGACCGGCGCGCAATATTGTCAAATACATCCCTCGGTGATTTTACGTGATTTCGACGTGAAAATAAACTTGCTTAGTAATACTTAATTTTGAACTGCTTTTAAATTGAGGTCGAGATAATGTCGAAATATTTTTTTTAGGAAATTTCACTTCACCAACAGACCTAAATTTGTTGGTTGCAAAGGTGAACCGATTGGAGATGTACTTAGTAACGCCGGAGGGACTGCGCCCCATGAAAGAGGTTGGACTTTACGGAAGGGTCGCTAAGATGAAGCTCTTCAGGCCTCCAGTGAGTAACTATCTGAGAATTTAGTATCCATTCCATATGACCTTTATGTCCATCCATTGTTTTCTTATTAGTTTTATTTAGACAGTTGGTTTAGTAACTAAAAATTGCATACCGGTTATTATTCCTATACAATTGTTAGTTTATTTGTAACTTAATAGATTAACCAGTAAGCTTGAAGTTTCATGCCTGTAACTTAAATTTTATTTATTTTATTTTCAATCAAACTGTCATACAAAACATATTTTTACATTTTCATTCTTTATTTGAGTGACAGTTTCCAGGATTGACAGTTTTATTACTTAATGACATGATAAATTTTAGTATAATATGTGTTTTATGCTGCAAATGCGAACCAAACTTTTCAAATCAATGTAATTTTCAGCATGAATCAAAGGACTTAGTATTCATACTCACAGTACGCTACAATGCCATGATACTTGAATGGCGAACAGGTGCAAATGGAGAACTCGAGGTGGTCACTCGAGCTCACGGCAACGTGTCAGACAGTATTGGCAAGCCCTCGGAGAATGGCATACTAGCTGTGATAGACCCTCAAGCGAGGGTTATTGGATTACGCCTATATGATGGGTTACTTAAAATTATACCACTTGATAAAGACTCAATGGAGTTGAAAGCAGCCAGCTTGAGGTGAGGCATCTTGTGATATTATCAAGGTGTATTTGTGAATTATTGTAAATAAATGTTTCAATCTTATAAAGCTCATACCTTTAATAGAGTGCATGTAAAAACTTTGACATGAAAATCTAATTTGTTATATGACTAATATGACATATATCTTGAATATATCATCAATATATGTATGACCAGCAACTATCTCTGTTGCTCTAACAAAGGAACCTAAAAACCTGGTTCCATATTTGAGAAATGTTATTTTATTTAAGCCAAGTATGTTTATTCAGGTGTTTATGATGATCATAAATAAATTGTAAAGTTGAGTGGTTTAGTAAAAACATCCCACTTTGATGCTTGCCATAAGAGTGCTTAGACATTTCATTTGTGTAAAGGTACAACCCAATTCCGTTGCTATGATATGCAACAAAATGGAAAAATTTTACTAAAATGCTCACAAAATGTTACTAGAGGCCTATAGTTGTTAATATACAACTAGTAGAAAGTATATACTTCAATAAGGATTTATTGTTTATAAAATCTGATACTTACTAGAGACTACAAATTTTATAAATGGTGGTATTCTTAACTGTTTATTTCAGACTAGAAGAACTTAATGTGTATGATGCTGAATTTCTACATGGATGTGCCAGTCCTACACTAATTTTAATACACCAAGATCTCAATGGAAGGCATATTAAGGTATTAGAACATACATTTCTAAGTATCTGCAGGCTTAGAGCTATCATATTTGCTATTTGGAAAAACCTCTAGCCGTCCAGAGGCCTATTATAAAATCTCCACTCTATTCAAAATTCCATGGCAAATTTTACTGTCTGGGCGCTAGGAGGATAAATCTTATATTTTAGTGAGCACATTATATTTGAAAATGTGATGCTACATTAATTCAGTTTGTCAAACTTTCCTATTGCAATGCTCTTAATTTCGCTTTTGGCTTCTTTCATAATCCCTGGATAAATTTATCTGTCAGATATCCTTTTCCCCTGGCATATGAAAAAAAAGAACATGTGACATTTTATCTGATTAATATATTTTATTTGGGCAAGGTGAAACAGGTGCTTAATCTGAAATGTTTTACAATTTATTTCCAGACTCATGAAATAAATTTAAGAGATAAAGAATTTGGAAAGGTCCCCTGGAGACAGGATAATGTTGAAACAGAGGCATCAATCCTGATCCCTGTGCCAAGTCCACTGGGTAAGAATAATTTTATTGGTATACTTTACCTGACAAAATATTAGTTCGTAGGAGGGTAGTTTTCATAGTCTGGGTAGTTGTCAGCTTGTCTTTCAATTGCATAATAGAGTTTGTAATATTAATATTGAACTCTGTTGTCTAGTCATATTTTAAAGACAAACGAGTCTTAATCGCGTAAACTTACGTTTAATTATATCCTGACGTTTCGGGCAAGACGTTACACCCGTGGTCGTGGCCTGTGTTAATTTACACATTTTTTTTTATGACATGCAGTACTGGGTTACCTTTTTTTGTTTTTATAGGTATACAACCAAGGAGCTCGGCAAAGTATTTTTTTAATGGATAATTTTTAAAATTATTCTTAGGCACAAAAGTTTCAGTTCTTCCTTTCTAAAACTCAAAAAACTATTGTGTAAAGTATTTTTTATTTAAGTTTGTAAATGAAAATTAACTATTTTCTTATGATTGTTTTGTAGGTGGCGCTATTGTCATAGGCACAGAGTCTATAGTTTACCATGATGGGCAGAATTACGTAGCTGTTGCACCACCACAAATCAAGGTATGTATTGAAATCTACAATCTTGAAGGTGCTTACGATTTGGCCACGTCAATGCGCGACCTGTAGGCTTATGATGGTACCGTGTTTAATCGTTTGTCGTTGTTGCCGTCAGGTTCTAACAAGTATGTAAGTGTGAAAGTGATGCCTAGCACGATAAATAGATAAAACGGGACCATCATAAGCAACCTGCGGTGGCGATAAGCGGGTTGGAGCGAGAGATTGGTGTCGGAAGTTCTTCTCGCATCCACGCCGCCGCTGTACAGAATAAACAAGAGCAGAAAGGTCACTGTAGGCTAAATCCATGGTTGCGTATCGTTAAATGCTGCCGGGCCAACCGTGTTAATTCGCGTCTAATAATAGTGTTAAATTAATAAAAATCGAAAGAAAATTTAAGTGGCTATGTAAAGTTTTCTGAAGGTATGAATATTATATTTTTCTTTTAAGCTTCAAGAAAATGCGGTTCTTTCATTTTTATGTCCTATAATTTGTTACCAATCTTTTTTTAACCCTTAGGTGCATACAGTATCAAAAACGATACGACCGAAATGACACATGTCGAAATAAGTAATCAATTGCGACTGTCACACTAAGCAACAGAGTTCTAATTGGCATCGATTGTTTACATAAGTCAGTTCAGAAATAGAATGTGTGATACCATATGCACCTAAGGGTTAAGTGTGTGAGAAGACATTTGTGCAGTTTTATGGATGAATAGAGCGTAATGCGTTCATCCGCAATCAGTACCTACAATGCAATAGAAAAAAAAGTCTGTCAACGTCAATGTCACTCGTGTCATTAACTTTTTTTTCCAAAAGTCTACAACTCGACATTGGCAAAATCCACCTTGCTACTATTGGCAAGGAGTGAAAGCCATGCATGCGAAAAAAAAATAAAATTTTTTTAATTTAATTTTGCTGATTGCGGACGAACGCATTAGACTCTATTCATCCATAAAACTGCACAAATATCACTTCACTCACTTGAAAAAAGATTATTAACTATTTATAGGAAATAAAAAGAGCCGCATTTTCTTGAACCTTAAGACGACAGTTTTCAGGAAAAAATATAATACTCATATCTTCAGAAACCTTTATAAAGCCAATTTATGCATATCGGCATAAATCATTAATGTTGTAATGTAAACAAAAGCACATGCATGTGTCCACTTATCCAGACCGAATTCGGTCAATGCGTCATGTACCTACCTACTTGTAGCAGTTCAACTTCACTTGATTAGACGCGCGCGCATGCCAGTAACATGATTTTTCTTCAAGGCTTACTTCCAAAAAGTTAATAACGCGATCGCACATCACCACATGTCATCTTAAATGACAAAACTTCTCGTAAACGTTTGATTAAAAGGATATTTTCTCTTCAAGATATTTCTGTTCCCATACATTCCATTGTTGCACAATTTTCAACCTTATTTTGCTGCAGCTAACGCCTATAAACTGCTACTGCCGTGTCGATACGGCCGGGCTGCGGTATCTGCTGGGCGATATCGCGGGCCGTCTCTTCATGTTGTTGCTCGAGCTACAAGAAAAGATGGATGGCACGCAGGCGGTCAAGGACCTTAAAGTCGAGCTACTGGGTAAGCTATTGTCTACTGGAATGAAATCCTACTGAAACTTACTGATTTCTCTTATAGGCTTTTTACATGTGAGCGGATTTTTATTTTGTAGTCGTGTTTTAAAATTTAACAAATTTGACTTTTTAGATTTTTTTCTACTCAGAATCACGAGCTCTTTCGATTCTGATAGAAATTAAAAAGTATCCGAAATAAAAAATTCCATTGAGTTACTGTTTTTAATACACTTCGACCGTAACTCAGTGGAAGATAAAAAAATGTATGGAATTTTCGGGACACTTTTTTCTGCTAATGGGGATCGAAAAAGCTCGCGATTCTGAGTAGAAAATATGTTAAGGGGTCCAAATTTGGAAAATTTAAAAAGCTACAACAAAATAAAAATCCGCCCATATACAAGTCTAAACCAAAAAAAAATCTTCGGCTAACAACCAAAGCTCACTATGAAAAATGTCACAATCCTTAGCAACTTCGTGTGTCAGTATAGAATTAAAACTGAGATACGACCTTTTTTTCAAGTAGGTATTGGATACTTAGTGAGATTTGATTGTCAATCGAGTATCGACGATATATATTGTCAATCGAGTATCGACGATATATATAAAAGCAATCCAAAACAGAACGTATTGCAGTAATAAAAAAAATGTAACTTGTGTCGTAATCAAAGTCCACCAGTTTTGTTATAAATCTACATTTAAGTCACTTTAAATAACTACAAACACTAAATTCCATTTCCATCCCAGTGAGTTACTGCGCCCTAAAAGCGATATTTCCGAGTCTATTTTAAATATTTCATTGCATGTTTGAGAAATGACATTTGTTTTACATCATTTTTCTTTCCCTCAGGCGAAATCCCGATCCCAGAATGCATGACGTACCTCGACAATGGTGTAGTCTTCATCGGCTCGCGATTCGGCGATTCGGCGCTTGTCCGTTTATCCGCGGCGAGAGACGAAGCAGCGCAATACGTTCAGACCATGGAGACGTTTACCAGTCTAGCGCCTATTGTGGACATGTGTGTGGTCGATTTGGAGAGGCAGGGGCAGAATCAACTCATCACATGCTCAGGTTAGTTCTAGAACTACTAAAATAGATATAAATCTCAAGAATATTAAATACCCCAGTGGTAAAAGCAATAACAGCTATTAAAAAAAACGAACATCTTAGAATCTACACCTTCAAAAGCCCTATAAGTGACTAGCATTGAATTACTAAATGAATATGGCTGCTTCGGCGAATTGAAATAGAAAAAAAAATGTTAAATTTGAAATCTACATTATCATATAAACATAAATTTATTAGACTT
Source organism: Thaumatotibia leucotreta (assembly GCA_025490895.1). Lineage (NCBI taxonomy): Eukaryota > Metazoa > Arthropoda > Insecta > Lepidoptera > Tortricidae > Thaumatotibia > Thaumatotibia leucotreta. The sequence goes on along the minus strand of JALPQI010001247.1, from coordinate 112,495 downwards.
CTTTTGTAACGTCCTATTATTTTAGTTTGTCGGGTGGTATATAGGTACCTAATGGTCTTCAGTTTTTCATTAAAGCATTTTTCTTTTTCGGATTACAAAGGTCCTGTTGTACTACAATAGATATAAAGCTCAAGAACCTTGAATACCCCAGTGTTAAAAGCAATATCGGAAAAAAATCTTACAATTTTCCTAATCGCATTTCAGTAGAATGCACTTACACGTAATCATCATTGCAGGTGCTTTCAAAATGGGCTCGCTGCGCATCATCAGAAACGGCATCGGTATCCAGGAGCAGGCCTCCATTGACCTGCCCGGGATCAAGGGCATGTGGGCATTAACGTTGGCCAAGGACTCTAGCTACCACGATACTTTGGTGCTGGCGTTTGTTGGGCAGACTAGGTAGGTTTAAACAGCTGTATAATGTTGAGTGGCATCTGGTGTTGTTTTTAGGGTATACTCTTGGGTCGTCTCGTTCGTTTTTCGTCACGTTCTTAAATTTGTCCGATTCTGCTTTCGTCACTCATTCTTTATTCGTCACGATCGTCGATAGTCTTTCTCATCTTTGGTCAAATTTGTTGTTCGTCCTTATCTTAATCCGTCTCGTTCTTAACTCGTCATAATTTTATTTCGGCATGTTCGCTGTTAAATCTATATTTTCATAGTCTTAAGTCGGTACCAACTTAGAACATGACCAAATACGAAATGACAAAAAACGATTGAGTCGAAATAAGAAAACGGTCAACAACTTATTATAGTCAAAGACGACAATGACTACAGACTAACTTGACGAAAGAAGAATGGGTGACAAAAGCAGAATCGGACAAATTTAGGAACGTGACGAAAAACGAATGAGTCGACCCAAGAGTATACCGTTTTTAGGTGAAGATGTATTTAGTTTTAAGATAAAAATAAGATAATATAAAAATTTGTATTGCACAGATACACAAAGAGTTAGTTATACAAATGTTGCTGTACATAAGTAAGTGCATAGGAATTGAGACGCGGAAGTTCCAGGAGTCCCCGCACTAGATTGTTAACTTGTCCATAGATTTGCAGAAAGCAACCAACTAAGTTAACCTGCTAAGTTCTACTACCTACTAGTACTTATTAACTTCAATCAAATTTGAATTATGTATATTGAATTAGAACAGAGTTAGAATTGTTTTGTCTCGAATTTTTTTCGGAATAACGGAAATAAACTTTTCATCACACTTGCTGTCTAAGCGCGCTAATGCTTGCATGCATAGCGGGAGTAATAGAAAAGTGAAATTCCCTAGGGAGTAATAGAAATTTCGTTTTAGTGCAGATGGCCCTCCGATGTTTTGGACCTAACGTGAAATGACACACTTCTCGCACTAGAGCCTAAAAAAGGCACCATCTGTACAAAAAATTTCAGTACGTCATTTAATAATATTACTTTTAAAGTAATTTTTTTGTTGGCAAGTGTGATGATGATGAAAAACATTGTATGCATCACGCACATTTACTTATAGAGAAAATAAAAGTTAAATTTATTTTGTGTATGTTCACAGCCAGTCAATAGATAGATAGAATAGACCTTATAAATTTCACTTTTTTAAATAAATAAGTACAAATTACTTGATTGATAGCTTCACATAGACATTCATTGTAACATTATGAAGGTAAACGAATACCACGCCACGCCGTAGGCAACACCCTTCGTAGCTTTAAAACTGAGCTCGTAGGAATAGCAATGATATTATATATTTATATATTTTTTAGTGCTAGTTTTTATTATCTGTTTTGAAAAAACTCAATATTAAAAGATACACGTATTTTTTTTTTTTTTCAATGAGGGTTTTTGATACTTTTTCTGCCGCTATGGGGAGGTGAGATGGCAGCACTGAGCCGACCGTTTAACGAACTGTCAAAATAAATACGCGCATTTAATTTTCAACATATTTATTAGGTTTATTTATTCTGAAAACCATTACTTTAGGCATATTGTTACCTAAAATAAATAAATAAAATAGTTCCAAGTCAATTCTCATGAAACTACCAAAGTTATAGTCATTATTTTTAATACCAGTGACTTTGAGCGCCTGTTTTAGAGTTCAATCTTCAGTTCGACGACCATGTATTAGTCGTAATCCATTACAAAATCAATTCTCTTCCAAATAAAATAGAATTTCAATATTTTAGGCGCAGGTGCCTATGAATAGTATGAATCGGACAGCTGTCGAGACCAGGTGCGTACGAAGCGCCGCCTGGTGGTAGAAAAATTATCAAAAACCCTCATTAAATTGCAAATTTAGTGAGAAAATCTCCTTTTATTACTACTTCGAGCAGAAAGAGCGTAAGTTACAACGTCAAAAATCAGCTAAATGACGTCACAAATGATGTTTCAAACACATAGAAAACGACGAAAATCGGTGACAAATGTCAAGTGTCACTGCCAAACACAAGAGACATTCCAACCGCAAGATTTTTTGGTTATAGTGGCAGCTTTGAATCAGCTATGTGACGTCACTTCCCCTTTAAACTAATACGATTTTTTACAAAAATATTGCGATAAAAAAATTTAAAAATATATTTTTGTGATCTACATGCGTATATCTCGAAATGGTTTTCGATTTAGGGACATTAAAAATTTTGAAACGTTGTCAATTCCAGCATTCAATTTGTCTTACAGAGTATTAACACTGAATGGAGAGGAAGTTGAAGAAACTGAAATAAAAGGTTTTGTCTCGGATAGACAGACATTCTACACTGGAAATGTGTGCTACAATCAACTTATACAGGTAATTAATACTCCACGAAATATTTTTATGAATATTTTGAGTTTGATAAAGTGGAAAAGGAACTCTTGTCTTTCTTACTTTAAGGTCTTTGATATTATTCGGGGACGGTATATTTTAACTTTAAACGACAAACGAAACTTAATTGCGTAAACCTACGTTTATATATCCTCGGTTGACAACCAAAACTCGCTAAGTAACAAATACCTACTTGAAATAGAGATCGTATCTAAGTTCCAATTCAATACTAACATAAGATGTTGTTAAGAGTAGTGACAGTTTTTATAGTGAGTTTTGCTTGTCAGCCGACGATATTATCCTAACGTTTCGGGCATTACGTTACACCCGTTTGCCGTTAAAATGTGAGTGATAGTCGGAAAAGTTTAAATCAATATACGGTAAATTTTATTGTGAACATAGGTCGAAATTCAGGTATTTACCTACGCTGTAGGCTTATGATGGTCCCGTGTTTAATCGTTTGTCGTACTTGCCGTCACGTTCTAACATGTACCTATTCGTGTGCGAAAGAACGCTGTGGCGGTTAAAAACGGTTAGGCCGGTTGATGACCGTTAAACCGTTACGCCATCGAAATTAAAAAAAAAAATGGAGGGAAATAAAAACCGTTACTTTAAAAAAATAAATCGTTTATTGAAAAAAAGAAAGGGTCGTGGGTGGTCTAAGGCCCGTCTAGAGTAACACTCGCGGTCCGGTACTGCCCTGGCTGGTCGAGGATCCGCAGACGAGGGGGTCTCGCGCCAGCAGTGAAGAGGAGCAGGTGGGCGACGGCGGGCGAACGACTAGGGCTCCAACCCTGCCGTCGAGGTAGGAAGAGATGTGTGCTTCGTGGTGTGCTGTACGCTGGTGGTGATCACCACGCCGAAGCAGGGCAGCTCCCTACCACGAAGTATCGTGGCAACCACAAAATGTAGCGTATACTACGCACCCTGTAGACAATCACACGTCTTAGTGATAAGCCCGTAAGCGCTCTGCTGTGTGAACACCCCGGTGATGATGATGATGAGGTCGGGACCGTGAACAAGCTGGTGCACCGAAAGCAGTAAGCGTGTTTGGTGTTCAACAAGCAGAGCGGAGTCACAAAAAGCGCGGAAAGCACAGGATAAAAGAAAGAAAATTATAAATCGAACAATTAAATAAATACGCGGGTACGCTCACAAATATACACGTACCGGCAGCAAGGAGAACAAAGGAAAGTACTAGATAGTTGCGATAGCAACGGCATAGCTACTGCTGCATTATAATTAACTTAAACACTTAGCAATTCACAAACAGCACTATTGGAATAAAACTACTGATACTAATGAATTTAAATTACTTAAACGTTACTCTTATGTTTAAAACGATCAACACTTCGCACTTACCAATTACGTGGGTGCGGAACACTGATTTTACTGACCACACTGACCACCATGAACCACCTGCTCAGACGGACAGTAAGGCAGCGCTTCGAATTTTCACCCTGCTTACCATTCCTATCTACTCACTTGCTTCATGTAGCTTTTGTTACATGTCATCACTCTTATTTTACATAGACAGAGTCTATCGCAAAAATCAAAGCAAGTGAGTGGCTAAAAATAAACGTAAGATACACAAGGAAAACATTTCTAGACAGACGGAGTTTTATTTTATTTTTTATTAGAAAACAACAAAACGAGGAAGTTTACGTCAATTTCTCTATAAAATGCGTCCTTTTTCTAGCATGTTTGAGAAAATTTTCATGTTTCAGGTGACGGACGAAGGCATCTCCCTAATCGCCCACAAGGAGAACGGCTGGACTCTGGCGGCACAATGGGCGGTCGGCGGTTCCCGCGGCGTGTCCGTGGTGGCGTGCAGCGAGACGCGCTGCGTGTGCGCGGCCGGCCCGCGCATCTACCTCGTCGCGGTCGGAGACGCCACGCTCACCACCGTGGCGTTAGTATTGTAGCACGCCACACACTAGTGGCGGGCAGGTTGTCGCGGCGTGTCCGTGGTGGCGTGCAGCGAGACGCGCTGCGTGTGCGCGGCCGGCCCGCGCATCTACCTCGTCGCGGTCGGAGACGCCACGCTCACCACCGTGGCGTTAGTATTGTAGCACGCCACACACTAGTGGCGGGCAGGTTGTCGCGGCGTGTCCGTGGTGGCGTGCAGCGAGACGCGCTGCGTGTGCGCGGCCGGCCCGCGCATCTACCTCGTCGCGGTCGGAGACGCCACGCTCACCACCGTGGCGTTAGTATTGTAGCACGCCACACACTAGTGGCGGGCAGGTTGTCGCGGCGTGTCCGTGGTGGCGTGCAGCGAGACGCGCTGCGTGTGCGCGGCCGGCCCGCGCATCTACCTCGTCGCGGTCGGAGACGCCACGCTCACCACCGTGGCGTTAGTATTGTAGCACGCCACACACTAGTGGCGGGCAGGTTGTCGCGGCGTGTCCGTGGTGGCGTGCAGCGAGACGCGCTGCGTGTGCGCGGCCGGCCCGCGCATCTACCTCGTCGCGGTCGGAGACGCCACGCTCACCACCGTGGCGTTAGTATTGTAGCACGCCACACACTAGTGGCGGGCAGGTTGTCGCGGCGTGTCCGTGGTGGCGTGCAGCGAGACGCGCTGCGTGTGCGCGGCCGGCCCGCGCATCTACCTCGTCGCGGTCGGAGACGCCACGCTCACCACCGTGGCGTTAGTATTGTAGCACGCCACACACTAGTGGCGGGCAGGTTGTCGCGGCGTGTCCGTGGTGGCGTGCAGCGAGACGCGCTGCGTGTGCGCGGCCGGCCCGCGCATCTACCTCGTCGCGGTCGGAGACGCCACGCTCACCACCGTGGCGTTAGTATTGTAGCACGCCACACACTAGTGGCGGGCAGGTTGTCGCGGCGTGTCCGTGGTGGCGTGCAGCGAGACGCGCTGCGTGTGCGCGGCCGGCCCGCGCATCTACCTCGTCGCGGTCGGAGACGCCACGCTCACCACCGTGGCGTTAGTATTGTAGCACGCCACACACTAGTGGCGGGCAGGTTGTCGCGGCGTGTCCGTGGTGGCGTGCAGCGAGACGCGCTGCGTGTGCGCGGCCGGCCCGCGCATCTACCTCGTCGCGGTCGGAGACGCCACGCTCACCACCGTGGCGTTAGTATTGTAGCACGCCACACACTAGTGGCGGGCAGGTTGTCGCGGCGTGTCCGTGGTGGCGTGCAGCGAGACGCGCTGCGTGTGCGCGGCCGGCCCGCGCATCTACCTCGTCGCGGTCGGAGACGCCACGCTCACCACCGTGGCGTTAGTATTGTAGCACGCCACACACTAGTGGCGGGCAGGTTGTCGCGGCGTGTCCGTGGTGGCGTGCAGCGAGACGCGCTGCGTGTGCGCGGCCGGCCCGCGCATCTACCTCGTCGCGGTCGGAGACGCCACGCTCACCACCGTGGCGTTAGTATTGTAGCACGCCACACACTAGTGGCGGGCAGGTTGTCGCGGCGTGTCCGTGGTGGCGTGCAGCGAGACGCGCTGCGTGTGCGCGGCCGGCCCGCGCATCTACCTCGTCGCGGTCGGAGACGCCACGCTCACCACCGTGGCGTTAGTATTGTAGCACGCCACACACTAGTGGCGGGCAGGTTGTCGCGGCGTGTCCGTGGTGGCGTGCAGCTAGACGCCGAAGGCACTCTGACTCGCTTGACCCTTCAAGTATTTTTCATAATTTTGTTAAGACATTGAGCGCTGGGAACTCCCTAGGGGAGTTCTCTGTGGGAGATCCATTTTCGCTACATTGCGCAAAAAATCACGTGATCGGCTACGAGCGTAGCGCGTAGCACTCGTTGGCAATGAAAATGTTAATGTACCTCAAAGATTTTTTCTTTTCAGCTTAACCGCTTCAGTGCGGATGACACGCTAATGTTTTTTCATCACACTTGCTGTCTAAGCGCGCCATTGCTTGCGTGCATAGCGGGAGTAATAGAAAAGTGAAATTCCCTAGGGAGTAATAGAAATGTCAGTACGTCATTAAATAATATTTTGTCTTAAAACTTATTTTTTTGTCGGCAATTGTGATGAAAAACATTGTATGCATCACGGTCGGTAAGCAGGTTACTAACTCGAGTCATTAAAAGCCTAACACTCTCGTTAGTAATTCCGTACTTACCTCCCTTGATGCACAATGTACTATTAACGAATGGCATATGATACGATAGGCGTGTCATTAGGTATATTCTATGGCGTAAGACACGCTTAGTAGCGTGTCATGAAAGAATTGTTCGCCGCCACAGAAAAAAGTTTTTGGAAATGGAACACGCAACGAATCAGATAAGGAACGTGTTATACGTCCACTACACGTCTGCGGATGGATCCGCGGACGTCATCGCCGGATGCATCCGCGGATGTTAGATAAATGAAAGACCGAGATCCAAAGCAGACTGGTTTATTTCCAAAAATACAACTACCCACGTACTTATGAGTCTACCCTACATAACAGTGTAGTGGGGGTGATTTGGTCATCTGCGGTAGGCATTTGACGTCCGCGGATGCGTCCGCCACAGATCCGCTTGTAGTCGGTTTTTGTAGCCCGGATCAAAGGGCTCAAAGGGCGAGCGTCCGGCATCGCGACGACACGTCCGACGCGCCGTCAGTCGGCCGCCGTCTACTAATGCGAATGCATACTTTTGACTAGAGATACAAACAAATAGTGTAGTAAAACAGCTTTACCTAATTATTTCATTTGAATATCCTAGTGAACTAAGGTAATAAATGTTAAATATATCTGTTACCAGTGAGGTGTGCATGGAAGAAGAAGTGGCGTGCCTAGACCTCGGCCCAGGGGGCGACTCGGCCCTGCTCGGAGTGGGACTCTGGACAGACATCTCCGTCCGAGTGCTGAGGCTGCCGGACCTCAGACCTCTACACACTGAGAAGCTCTCCGGAGGTCAGTATTATCATACAGCTTTAATGTAGGAGTGGGACTCTGGACAGACATCTCCGTCCGAGTGCTGAGGCTGCCGGACCTCAGACCTCTACACACTGAGAAGCTCTCCGGAGGTCAGTATTATCATACAGCTTTAATGTAGGAGTGGGACTCTGGACAGACATCTCCGTCCGAGTGCTGAGGCTGCCGGACCTCAGACCTCTACACACTGAGAAGCTCTCCGGAGGTCAGTATTATCATACAGCTTTAATGTAGGAGTGGGACTCTGGACAGACATCTCCGTCCGAGTGCTGAGGCTGCCGGACCTCAGACCTCTACACACTGAGAAGCTCTCCGGAGGTCAGTATTATCATACAGCTTTAATGTAGGAGTGGGACTCTGGACAGACATCTCCGTCCGAGTGCTGAGGCTGCCGGACCTCAGACCTCTACACACTGAGAAGCTCTCCGGAGGTCAGTATTATCATACAGCTTTAATGTAGGAGTGGGACTCTGGACAGACATCTCCGTCCGAGTGCTGAGGCTGCCGGACCTCAGACCTCTACACACTGAGAAGCTCTCCGGAGGTCAGTATTATCATACAGCTTTATGTAGGAGTGGGACTCTGGACAGACATCTCCGTCCGAGTGCTGAGGCTGCCGGACCTCAGACCTCTACACACTGAGAAGCTCTCCGGAGGTCAGTATTATCATACAGCTTTATGTAGGAGTGGGACTCTGGACAGACATCTCCGTCCGAGTGCTGAGGCTGCCGGACCTCAGACCTCTACACACTGAGAAGCTCTCCGGAGGTCAGTATTATCATACAGCTTTAATGTAGGAGTGGGACTCTGGACAGACATCTCCGTCCGAGTGCTGAGGCTGCCGGACCTCAGACCTCTACACACTGAGAAGCTCTCCGGAGGTCAGTATTATCATACAGCTTTATGTAGGAGTGGGACTCTGGACAGACATCTCCGTCCGAGTGCTGAGGCTGCCGGACCTCAGACCTCTACACACTGAGAAGCTCTCCGGAGGTCAGTATTATCATACAGCTTTATGTAGGAGTGGGACTCTGGACAGACATCTCCGTCCGAGTGCTGAGGCTGCCGGACCTCAGACCTCTACACACTGAGAAGCTCTCCGGAGGTCAGTATTATCATACAGCTTTAATGTAGGAGTGGGACTCTGGACAGACATCTCCGTCCGAGTGCTGAGGCTGCCGGACCTTAGACCTCTACACACTGAGAAGCTCTCCGGAGGTCAGTATTATCATACAGCTTTAATGTAGGAGTGGGACTCTGGACAGACATCTCCGTCCGAGTGCTGAGGCTGCCGGACCTCAGACCTCTACACACTGAGAAGCTCTCCGGAGGTCAGTATTATCATACAGCTTTAATGTAGGAGTAGGACTCTGGACAGACATCTCCGTCCGAGTGCTGCCGTTGCCAGACCTTAGACCTCTACACACTGAGAAGCTCTCCGGAGGTCAGTTTAACAGCATGGACTGACAATAGCATTTATTTGGTTTTGGTAGTAGTTTCTATGGCATTACAATGTTGTGTATTGATTTAAGCCAGGAGAGTGTTGCCAGTGACCGCTCTAAGGTATACTGTGCACACGCAGGTGTAGCGTCACGAGCTGGCCATACCGCATGTGGCCATTAATTATAATTATGTCGGAGGGGTGCTGACTTGCAGCGATTGTGGTCGTCCATTCGTTGCAAAAATCGGCTATGTCAGTCACCTAAGAGCTCATCAGCGACGCTCTCAGCAGAACGCAGTCGCCGTGGCCGAAACTGGCTAGGATAGGATGATGATGATGATTGAATCTGATGGTTTGATTCGACACCTTGCGAAGGCCGAAGGCCGAACTCCGCTGGGGCCGAAGGCTGGAAGTTTCCCTCTTAGGCGCACCAGCTCGCGAGGTCTAAAGCAGAGACCATGATTTTTTTGTTATTGTTTGTTTTGGTTACGAAAACTGTAGCTATCCACCAGTCTCTAATAGTCAGAACCAAAAGTGCTACTAGTGATCACTTACTTTTGCTATTGACTGTACTATAGGTAATTTCACCAGAGTTGAGATGAATGATTACACTCACATCCAAATTAAGTACTAACTACAAAAAAAATAGTGAATGAATGAATGTCTTGCGTCAAAATATTGAATCAAATCCCTTGAACAAACTTTTTGGTCAATCTCGCAGTGCAGTTGGGTTTGGTGTCAGTACGAAAAAAGTACACTAATTTCAAATTCCCCGTGTGTTTACATGACATGTTGATGACGTGTTAAGGTGCGGTTAAACTAAAAGAGCATTCGCTGTTCTAACCTCCCACTCTACGAAATTAGATCGGTACACAAAACGTGATTGGTTGATTTCGTAGAACGGGCGCTAGAACAGCGAATGCTCTTTTGATTTAAACGCACCTTTAGATACGCGGTATTGCACTATCCCCGACGATATAAAAATATTGCATTGAAATAGACTTCATTTATCTCTTTCCTCACAGAAATAATCCCACGTTCGCTGCTAATCTGCACGCTGGAAGGCGTATGTTACTTACTCTGCGCGCTCGGAGACGGTTCCATGTTCTACTTCACCGTGGACCCCGAGACGGGCGTGCTCACCAACAGGAAGCGCGTCACGCTCGGCACGCAGCCGACTGTCCTGCGCAGTTTCCGGTACGACGTACAATCTGCACGCTGGCAGGTGTATGCTACTTACTACTTACTGGGAGACTCCATGTTCTACTTCACCGTGGACCCCGAGACGGGCGTGCTCACCAACAGGAAGCGCGTCACGCTCGGCACGCAGCCGACTGTCCTGCGCAGTTTCCGGTACGGTCACGTACAATCTGCACTTTCTTAGCTGCTGGCTTGTAACATCAAGAACAGGGCTTTATTAAACTTTTTACACGTGATATTACTCGTAGTTTTGCGTCGCCTTGGATCCTGAGTCGGACCAGATAAAACCTTTTTCCTAACTAGTGCGGAAAAGTAAACTTAGCGCACGCTTCGCGCACTTGTTATGAAAAAAGTCGTTCGATACACGTGTAAAAACTTCTTTTTAACTCGGGTGATTGTCGCCCTCGTTTCACTCGGGCTCCAACTTTCACCCACGTCGAAAAATTTTTTTGCACTTGTAACGAAATTTACTATTCTTCCCCTGCTAATCAAGTAAGGTCTGGGTAGTACTCGTACATATTTATACGATTTATGGGTCCAATATGGCGATATATAAAAATTACTACTTGTATAACTTTGATAAAGTATAAAAATGATGCAAAATGTCTTCCTTCCATCCATTCTGTGGGTGTAGACATTTTTATACAATAGGGATGATGACTGTAGTTTAAAATAAATTATTTAACATTATGCACGACATAATACACGAAGAAATTATTACTAAGATGTAGATTGTAGTAATTTTTGTACAGAACTTCTATTTAATAAATTGAAAAGAACTTAAAAGAGTGGGTCATTTGGCAGTACTAAAACGTGACGTCACTTTTGAGTATTTCATATGAATTTCCATAGTGGTGATCGTTTTGACAGTTCGAAAAGAGATGCTGATTTGATTTGCCAGTCCTCATCCCTATTATTGTAGTCATTTTTATATTTCGACTTTATTGTACATCAACGTTTTGAAGGGATACTCAGGCGTATTTATTTTTTTAAGTGGTCATTTTTATACGTCGTCATATTTACTTATAGTCAATTAACGCATAATTATACTAGTATTATTTATCCACAGATCACTGTCCACAACCAACATATTCGCGTGCTCGGACCGGCCCACAGTTATATTCTCCTCGAACCACAAGCTTGTATTTTCGAACGTGAACCTTAAGGAGGTTACACACATGTGCTCTTTGAACGCGGCCGCTTATCCTGACAGGTATGTTAATATTAACAACCTTTTTGGTAAAACTTATTTTATGCATTTATTTAATCACCAAAGGGGAACATAATGACAAGAGGCATTCTAGTCAAACGTATAGACCGGGTTCATTCGAACAAATGCCCAGTGGCCTATTTTGTATAGAAAATGAGTTGTAATACTTGTAATACTTATAAATTTTATGCGGAAGAATTTTCACAACACGTTTAAAAAAAATAGAGTGCACCATATAAATTGTACCAATATCAATGTGGCTTAAACTTTAAAACACATTTAAATCAATGAAATCGTTGAATGATTTTAGTTAGCATTTTTTAATATTCTGTATTTCATTCATTTTAATAATATTTTCACATGTTTTCCAATTGGGCCATCCTGATATTGTACACGTCGAACTTATTGAATATAACTATTTAACAATTTCTTACGCAACATGATTTATCTTCTCGTATACTGTCTGTAATAGATTACAAAGTGCTATACATAGTAAATAAATATTCGTCCATTTGCCAACAGTTTGGCGCTAGCCACTGACAGCACGGTAACCATAGGCACCATAGACGAAATCCAGAAACTACACATCAGAACAGTGCCTCTAGGAGAGACGCCTCGTCGCATTGCGTACCAGGAAGCATCACAGGTATTTATTATTATGACAAAGAAACGTCTTCACGTTTATGGATCAATCTTTTTTCATGTCACTGGTGGTTATATGCACAGAATTAGATTTGGATACGTAGGTTGCCCTGAAAGTTTCGGGAATCGGAAAAAATATGCATTTTAATGAAATAAAAGTACTTTTATTGTTTTTCAAAGTATTCTCCTTTGTGTTTAATACACTTTTTCATTCTCTGAAACCAGTTTTTAAAACAGTTATTGAAGTATGAAGTGGGGGTTGACAAAATGGCCATTTTATAAGCGTCGACTGCTTCTTCCGCGGTCTGAAAACGCTGACCACGCAACCGATTCTTTATTTTCGGGAAAGTAAAAAAATCGTTGGGACTTAGGTCGGGGCTGTACGGAGGATGGTCCAGTAATTCGACGTTTTCGCCCTTCAGATAGTCGTCTGTTTTCTGAGCGGTGTGAGGGCTGGCATTATCATGGTGTAGTATAATACGGCGGTTAGGGTTAGTTTTTCGCAGTTCAGCAAAAACAATCGGTAAACAAACGCCTATATACTAATCGGCATTGACAGTTCTTCGATCTTCAAGAGCGATAGTCGCCACGTGACCCGATTTGGAGACAAACGTGGCTACCATTTTTTTGATCGTGCTGCGAGAACGAACAACTTTTGTCGGCTTCGGTTCGTCTTCGTAAACCCAAACTCGAGATTGGTTTTTCGATTCAGGCTCATATGCGTAAATCCATGATTCGTCACCTGACACAATACTAAAAACGGCATTTGAGCTTCCTCCATTAAATCTTTTTAAAGTTTTGCGGCACCAATTGTCACGTACCGTTTTCTGGTCGTCAGATAACAAGTGAGAAATCCACCGGGAAAATAACTTCCGCACGCCCAACTCTTGTTGTAAAATAACTTGTACCTGACTCATTCCAATGCCTAAAGTCTCCTGAATCTCCCGATATGTAACATGCCTATCTTCCTTTATCAGTTGGCGAACAACATCGATGTTTTGATCGGTAACGGCCGTTTTCGGTCGACCCTCACGTACGTCATCCGCAAGAGACACACGGCCACGTTGGAATTCCGAATACCACCTGTATATGGTCGTCTTTGAAGGTGCTTCACTACTAAAAGCAATAGTTAATCGGTCTCTATACTGTTGTTGTGTTAATCCACTTTTAAAGTCATAATAAATCATTGCTCTAAAACTTTCGCGGGACAGCTCCATTTTCACCAGCGACTCAACGACTTTAAAAAACAATTGAAAATCGGACATTGTTTTTTTTTTCTAAGTGGCCAGTGTTTTCGAATAATGAGACTATGCTTGTAAGAAAGAGGTATAACACATGTCAAATATACGTTCCTAAGTATTAAATTCCCGAAATTATCAGGGCATCCTACGTAGAAGAAACAAGTTCATTCATATATATGGCGGCCGAGCGTGTCAGATTTTGTACTGAAGTTGTTACTTGCCTATGATTTTAAATATGTCTCAGGCCCTTGAGTATTCATATTTTTTGTGTTTGCAATTAACATTACTTAAGGAGGCATTATTAATGTTTTTGTTCACTTCAACTTACAAAATTTGACGCCCGAAAGCTGCAAGCTGCGATTAAAGACGGACAACTCAGTAGATTTCACCGAGTTCATTTGACACGCTAAGTAGATACGTTTGCTTGATCTATGTGGTTATACGATTACGATCTCCTAGGTTGCTCTCGAAATGACAGTTTTATTGCATTAAAATTCACAAAACTTTGGATTTTTTACAGTTTTGGCCTTTCTAAGTTGGGTAACTCGCTAATCAGTAGAGCGTGCGTGAATACTTTCTTCCAGCATTTATGCTAATATATTCGCATACGTCGTCTGCGCGCGTGTAGGAGCTTTTTAACTTAGGGACACCCAATTAGCGTGACAATAATTTCAGTCATAAAAGCTCTAGTAACATCATTGTAATGGGTGATTTCAACGCGTGCGTTGGCCAACGACAACCTGAAGAAGAGAGAGCATTAGGAAAATTATGTTATGGCAACCGGAACGCAAGAGGTGAAAAATTAATACAATTTGCTATTCAAAATAACCTGACTATAATTAACAGTATGTTTAAAAAGAAAATCAAAAATATGTGGACATGGACTTCCCCCAAAGGAGAAAAATACCAACTAGATTATATTATGTCTAATATGAAAAATAAGTTCATGAATATAGAGATTTTAAATCAAGTCAACTTTCCAAGTGATCACCGCCTAGTAAGAAGTACCATTAACATAACAACAACTAGAAAAAGTAGAGCAAGATATAGCACTGCATATTTCACATTAAAGACACCAGAAGATGAGAAGTTATACGAGGACAACCTGAAACAAAATTTGAGAAATGTCGACTTATTAGCATGTGAAAATGTGGAATCATACTACTCGAATATTAAAAAAAGTGTCATTGAATCTATTAGCTCCATAAAACAATCGCGCAATAAACCAAAAAGTATTATTTCAGAAAGTACAAGAATACTACTGAATAGAAGGATAGAGCTGCAAAATAAAAAACCACGAACAAGAGAAGAAAAGACTGAACTAAGTAATTTATACAAAATAATACATAAAAAAATTAAAAAAGATTACGAAACCCATAGACTGACGATAATTCAACATCATTTGTCCACAACCGGAAGCCTGAAAAAAGGATACAAAAAATTAAATCTAACCAAAACCTGGATTCCAACTGTAAAAACAGGGTTTTGTGATAGCGTAACTTCCTCGAGATCAGAAATAATAGACACAGCCACTAACTTCTACATGAATTTATATAGTAAAAAATATAACTCTACTAATGAACATTTAAATAAAACCGCAGAAGGTATGAACACTCTACATTCATCGATGATTCAAAGATTTACATGTGAGGAGATATACAAAAAAATGGAAAGTTTAAAAAAAGGGAAGAGCAGCGGCCCAGACAATATTTCGAATGAAATTATTTTTGCAGGAAGATGTGTACTTACACCCTACTTGACTACTCTCTTTAATAGAATATTAGACACCAGAGAAATACCAGCCGAATGGGCAAATTCCGATATTGTTTTACTTTATAAAAAGGGCGACCCGGAAAATATTGCCAATTATAGACCCATAAGCTTGCAACCATGTCTCTACAAGCTATTTGCGTCATGCTTAGAGCGACGTATATCAAAAATTACTGACGAATTCCAACCAATTGAACAGGCGGGTTTCAGGAAGTCTCTGTCAACAATAGATCACATTTACGTTCTAGAACAAGTAATTGAGAAATATGTAGAGCACAGGCGCCCTTTGTACTTGGCTTTCATAGATTATGCAAAAGCATTCGACTCGATTTCCCATGAAAGTATATGGAAAGCTCTACATGAATGCAATGTTCCAATAGAAACGATCGAACTAATACAAGACATCTACAGAAAAAGCACTAGTCGAGTAAAGCTGGACAAAACCGGTCCTGAAATAAATATTTGTAGAGGCGTGCGGCAGGGCGACCCCCTCTCCTCTACCCTGTTTATAACTGTTTTACAGAGCATTATGAAAAAATTGAAATGGTCAAAAAAAGGCATTTGTATTAAAGGAAATTACCTCAACAACCTACGTTTTGCTGATGATATAGTTTTATTCACAGAGAGCGCATCACAACTCGAAGAAATGATATGCGAATTAAACTCAGTTAGCAACGAAATCGGTCTAGAAATGAACATTGAAAAAACCAAAATTATGACTACTAGCGCTCAAAGGCCTATATACGTTGACAACCGGCTATTAGAATATGTCCAGAAGTATGTTTATTTAGGAAAACAAATATCGTTCACAAAAGACAGACATCTGGATGAGCTAAGCCGACGGGTCAGCATGACGTGGAATAAATTCTGGGGCCACAAAGAGGTTTTAAAATCAAATCTGCCCGTGAAACTAAAAAAGAAAGTATTAGACTCATGCCTTCTACCTTGTCTCTCATATGGAAGTCAAACCTGGATCTACAATACACACACAAGGAGAAAAATTGAAACATGCCAGAGAGCCATGGAGCGAAGTATCCTCAACATTAAACTCAAAGACAAGCAACGACATACTGAGATAAGGAAGAAGACAAAAGTCATCGATGCTCTGTATCACTGCAAAAAACTAAAATGGAGATGGGCCGGACATGTCGCACGCCACGACAAGGAAAGATGGACTAAAAGAGTTACAACATGGGTCGGCCCCCCTGGTAAGAGAAAAAGAGGGCGCCCTCTAGAAAGGTGGGCGGACGAGCTCGTAAAGTACTCCAACAACGACTGGATAAAACTTGCACAAGACAGGAAAAAATGGAGAGAAATGGAGGAGGCCTATACTCGTCGAGAGGTCTTTAATACTAGCCAGAAATAATAACAAACTTAAAATTTATTTATTATTGTAATTTTAAACGTGCATTCTGTTAACTATTATTTTCTTATAATTTTATTAGCATTATTTAAATTAAGAATGAATTGTATATTTTACATTGATTAATATTTTACATTAATTTGCATGTATTAAGAATAAGAATAATGTATTTATATAAGAGTAATGTATTATGTATTAAAGAATAAAAAGGCTTAAATAAATAAATAAAAAATTTCAGTCAGATTTTTTTCGATGGATTTATGGGTCAATAGCGCTTTTTATGTCACTCATGGTTACGTTCTCCTAGGACACCCTTAAAAACCCAGTTTAATAGCATAATTTTTACAAAACTTTGATTTTTTTACAGTTACATGGCCTTTTCAGGATGGGTCACTAATCATGTTCGTAAAAAGTGCAGCATACTTTCATCTAGCAAACTATGCCACTTCTATCCCCTGGGTGACGTGACAGAATAACAACAAAAAAAAGTGATTAACCCGGGCCCTATTATCCACTCATTTGCTTCATGTAGCTTTTGTTACATGTCATCACTCTTATTTTACATAGACATAGAATCTATCGCGAAAATCAAAGCAAGTGAGTTTTATATCCTTCTAGGAGATATTGGTGCAAATGAAATGCCTTTTTTGTACAGGCAAAAATAATTTAATTAAATAGATGTGAACGTTACAAGAGTGAAATTGCAAGTGAGATGACTGTCAGATATTGATGATATGGATGGTGCTAGTATTATTTAGCAAACAGCACTGCACTGCACTTTTCACATTTCATACAGGCATCAAATCCTGAACATGAGAGGTTATACTGTGGTTTGAGTTTACAAAAATTCTAATCTCCGACTAACCCCCTTATTCATAAACGTCTACTAACTTAACAAGCCGCTAATAATTGTTTGTCCCTTTCGGTCTTAACAATGTGTCCATAAGAGCAAAAGAGACAAACAATACTTAACGGCTTGTTAAGTTAGCAGACGTTTATGAATAAGGGGGTTAATTACCAGACATTCGGCGTGATAACAATGCGCGTGGACAAGCTAGAGTGGGGCGCCACCGGCGGCTCCGCCACCGCCGTCCGCGCCTCCGCCTCCACCGCCGCCGCCGCCACCTCCGGCGCCGCCGCCGCCGCGCCCAAGCACGCCCCGCAGCCCGCCGACCTCGAGATACACAACCTGCTCGTCATCGACCAGCACACCTTCGAGGGTGAGTCACACCGCCGCCGCCGCCACCTCCGGCGCCGCCGCCGCCGCGCCCAAGCACGCCCCGCAGCCCGCCGACCTCGAGATACACAACCTGCTCGTCATCGACCAGCACACCTTCGAGGGTGAGTCACACCGCCGCCGCCGCCACCTCCGGCGCCGCCGCCGCCGCGCCCAAGCACGCCCCGCAGCCCGCCGACCTCGAGATACACAACCTGCTCGTCATCGACCAGCACACCTTCGAGGGTGAGTCACACCGCCGCCGCCGCCACCTCCGGCGCCGCCGCCGCCGCGCCCAAGCACGCCCCGCAGCCCGCCGACCTCGAGATACACAACCTGCTCGTCATCGACCAGCACACCTTCGAGGGTGAGTCACACCGCCGCCGCCGCCACCTCCGGCGCCGCCGCCGCCGCGCCCAAGCACGCCCCGCAGCCCGCCGACCTCGAGATACACAACCTGCTCGTCATCGACCAGCACACCTTCGAGGGTGAGTCACACCGCCGCCGCCGCCACCTCCGGCGCCGCCGCCGCCGCGCCCAAGCACGCCCCGCAGCCCGCCGACCTCGAGATACACAACCTGCTCGTCATCGACCAGCACACCTTCGAGGGTGAGTCACACCGCCGCCGCCGCCACCTCCGGCGCCGCCGCCGCCGCGCCCAAGCACGCCCCGCAGCCCGCCGACCTCGAGATACACAACCTGCTCGTCATCGACCAGCACACCTTCGAGGGTGAGTCACACCGCCGCCGCCGCCACCTCCGGCGCCGCCGCCGCCGCGCCCAAGCACGCCCCGCAGCCCGCCGACCTCGAGATACACAACCTGCTCGTCATCGACCAGCACACCTTCGAGGGTGAGTCACACCGCCGCCGCCGCCACCTCCGGCGCCGCCGCCGCCGCGCCCAAGCACGCCCCGCAGCCCGCCGACCTCGAGATACACAACCTGCTCGTCATCGACCAGCACACCTTCGAGGGTGAGTCACACCGCCGCCGCCGCCACCTCCGGCGCCGCCGCCGCCGCGCCCAAGCACGCCCCGCAGCCCGCCGACCTCGAGATACACAACCTGCTCGTCATCGACCAGCACACCTTCGTGGGTGAGTCACACCGCCGCCGCCGCCACCTCCGGCGCCGCCCTACTTGTATCAAAGTAAGGACTCTAATTTTTTTGTCAGTAAATGCTTTATTTGTAGTAATACTTTTACAAAAAGAAACTAGTTAAAAAACCCAACAGTTTTTTTTTATTAATAAATTTCTTCATTCCAGAATTTCTCAAAAAATTTTTTTCAAAAATTTGTAACTCGAAAACTACAAAAAATCGGCTAACATACATGGGGTATATTCTGATAGCTCATGACGTGAGGAATCTAAAAAAAATTTTTTGACGTCAAGGTTTGGACCACCCTGTATATATATCGTCGCTTGGTACCCACATCACAAGCCTTAATTGAGCTTACTGTGGGACTAAATCGATTTGTGTAAGATGTCCCAAGATATTTATTTATTTATTTAATTTTATCCTGTTGCACGAAACGTCAGGATAAAATTAAACGAAAGTCTACGCGATTAAGACCCCGTCTGTAGTTAAAGTATGAGTGATAATAGTGAAAATTTAAATCAATGTAAATTACAACTAATATTACAAGCGGAAGCCTCTTTCTAGTAAGAGAGATAGAAAAGAGACTTCTACTTGTAATATAAGTTGTAATTTGTTATACAATAGGCCCCTGATTGACAGACAGATAGACGGGATGGTAAGGGTTTCATTGTTCGCAGTCTGAAACTATAAGACATACGAAGATTTGTTCTTAGGAACCATGTCACCGATTTTGATAAAAAGAAAAACTACATTCATACATTTGAAAAAAAAACTGTACCCAGCTAGGCAATCGAACCCGGTCGTTATGAAAAAATAAACTTACACTATTTCTATTCAGATATCGTTTGTGTAGGTCTTAAGCAGTAAAGGTCTCTAAGAAACGTGATGTCTAAAATAAATGGAATTCATTGTTTTCACGTACTTAAATTTATTTTACTAGGTGTTTATTGTGTAAATCTTAAGAAAAAAAGTTTTTTATCAACGCAATTTTCCTTATTATTAAAACCGATGACATGGTTCCTAAGAACAGATCTTCGTATGTCTTATAGTTTCAGACTTTCCCATACTGACCGATTTGAATGGGCCAACCTGTATATTTCACCTTTCGAAGAAGAGAAATTCAAAAGTATATGTACTGAAGCGGAGATGACAGTTCTGGCAATTTTGTATGATGTGTTCCATGTTTTATTTATTCGTAGCGTTAGTTCCTTTTTCGGCGTTTAATATCGTCGTTTGTTTCCAGTATTACATGCGCACCAATTGATGTCAAACGAGTACGCTATGTCGCTTGTGTCGTGCAAGTTAGGAGAAGACAACAATCACTATTACGCCGTCGGAACAGCTACTTTGAACCCGGAGGAATCAGAACCGAAGCAGGTAACAGAAAACGACAATCTTTAAAACGTTCGACGCCGGTGACACAGCGTGTGTGACCAACAAACTCTGATTCCTATGCCAGTGACACACATACGTGATCAGAGTAACCTTAGTCTTATGCATAAATAGTTATTACAGTAGAACCCGCTTAATACGATCACGTTTAATACGATTTCCCGTATAATACGCCATTTTATGCCGGTACCTGCAAGTTTAGTCACGTTTTCCTACATTTTCATACGGTTAATACGATTTATTATCCCGTTTAATACGCTATCTGTAAACCAAGTTACATTGACGTATGGCATTATTTACTTAAGGATGTAAGTTGGAAGATTATAATTTTACTATACCGATTGAAAATTAGACTGGAAAAAATAATTCTACCGACCGATCTTCCTTTTTAGGGTTGCGTAGCCAAAATGGCAAAAACGGAACCCTTATAGATTCGTCATGTCCGTCTGTCCGTCTGTCCGTCTGTCACAGCCGATTTACTCGGAAACTATAAATGCTACAGTAACGAAATTTGGTAAGGATATGTGTTATATGAACCGCTACAGGATTATGATACTAAATTGTAAAAAAAACCATTGGGGTGGGGGCCCTCCATACATGTAACTGAGGGATAGATTTTTTTTTGTTGTTGTATATAAGCGTGTGGGCTATTAATAGAAAGGTCTTTGAAAATGATATGAAGGTTTATAAATCTCATGTTTATTTAAGCAAATCGTGTTCGAGATATCAGCTCTCAAAGTCTGAAAAATGTGTCCCCCCCCCTCTATTTTTTAAACTACGCGATATAAAATTCTAAAAAAAATATATGTTATGCACATTAATAAACTCTATCAACGATTTTTGGTTTGATTAAATTATCTTCTATAGTTTTTGAGGTAGGTTGATTTAACTGTATTTTTTTATAATAAATCGATAATGGTACGGAACCCTTCGCGCGCGAGTCCGACTCGCACTTGGCCGGTTTTTTAGATAACTTTGTTGCACTGACCAAGCTACCGGTAAAGTTCACGATCCCATCGCATACACCGGGATCACGTTTTATAAAGTTACATTTTATAATTTCGCTGTTTGTCTCTAACGCATATGGCATATTGGCTAGAAAGAAATTCACACAGCAAAATTGTAGATTGTAACTTTATAAAACGCGACCCTGCTTGTGCAACCTTAGAACAATTTGTTTCGTTTATTTATTTTCTTTATCTGTGTATCCGAATCAGTTATATATGTATAAGAAAAATATCTCATATGTAACATTTAACTGCAAAAATAAAAAATTTACAAAAAAAAATGCACTGTCTTCTTCCCACATAATAAGCTTTCCCGCCTAAGACGCGTTTTTTGTCTGGTCCCTACAAAATCGTATTAACCGGGTTTCACTGTAGTTATACAAGGGTGCAAAGTTGGGTCATTGTTAGATTTAGGTTATCGTCTTTTCGGTGGGCATACTTACCTAAAGTTAAGGAATTCCTGTACTAATTTTGGGATAAAACAATTGACGGTACAACTAGGTTCCCCGGTCTATAGCCCTATGCAATAAAATCGTAACATAGATTTATAAAAGCTGTTAACTTTTGACCACCGAGTGGACAATTTTTGTTTTTCGGACTGACAATGACCCAGTTGTATTTTACCCGCGAGTATGAAATTGAAACACGAGCAAGCGAAACGATTCTATAGCTGAACGAAGCGTCCCACGAGCGAAGCGAGTGGTTCTAAAATACAATCCTGAGCGTAGCGAGTGTTTTAACATACACGTGTTTTTTTTAAGGGCATGTTGCAAAAAACTTGCCCCTACTAACTTGACAAGCTGCTAAGTATCGTTTGTCCCTTTCGGTCTTTTAGACACATTGATAAGACCGAAACGGACAAACAATACAACGTTAGTTTAAAGCATGTACTGTAGATTTTTACAATGCTTTGATAATCACTATGCATTTCATTAATTCAATGTTATTATTTCAGGGAAGAATATTGCTATTCCACTGGCTGGAAGGCAAATTAGTTCAAGTTGCCGAGAAAGACATAAAAGGCGGGTGTTATTCTCTCGTTGAATTCAACGGGAAATTGTTAGCTACAATAAATAGTACGGTGAGTAAAATGTTAAGAGGTTTTCTAGTCTTATCTTAACCTTTTCGCCGCAAGAATAAATAGCGTTCCACCCACGCCATGCCATAAATTGCACGTAAAGAACTGTCACCTTAAATTGTCGAATGAAGGTACTAATTTTGAATTTTGTCATGTGACTTGTTGTCAAGTCGTTCACGTGTAGAGCACGAAATGTTCCGACTTCATATCCCGTCATTAGCGGCGAAAGGTTAAAGTTATTGTAAAAAGGTATTTAATAAACATGCTAATTCCAAACTGCATTGACGGATGACGCCCGCTGCCAGTCATTATAATATTATGTAAGAGCCTATACAATAGAAAGTTGTTCGGGAACTTAGTACATAACAAAACTGTTGAAGAAACAATAACATTGATGAAAAACCATTCCTGAAAATGCTGCTACTCAGCTTTGTCTCAAGGCATCTTTTACATTTCTTGACGCTGGTCTTCCGTGGAAGCTTATTCGGACATTCCAAAGCGTTTGGGCTTGTCCATTAATCACGTCATACTGTATAGGGGGATGGGGG
This sequence comes from Thaumatotibia leucotreta, assembly GCA_025490895.1. Classification (NCBI taxonomy): domain Eukaryota; kingdom Metazoa; phylum Arthropoda; class Insecta; order Lepidoptera; family Tortricidae; genus Thaumatotibia; species Thaumatotibia leucotreta. The sequence continues at coordinate 89,626 of JALPQI010001247.1, read as the reverse complement.
GTCAAGAAAAAATCACCAATTATCACCATAGGGGAGGGGGGGGTCATTGGACAAATCACGTGTAATTTTTTGTTACTCTCGAATCTGTTGAACAGCATTATAGCCAGTAGGTAAGAAAATCTTTGCTTTTGCTTAAATCACTTTTTAAATACTAAGTTTTAATACTTCGCGAACGTTTACCTCGTAGGTGGCAAAAAAGTACGTAAATTCAAGTGTCAAAAATGACTCCTTAAGTTGGCAAAAAATTACACATCATATTGGCTAGGGGAGGGGGGGGGGGGTCTTGAAAATATCACCAAATATCACCATGGGGGATGGGGGGGTCTAAAACAGGCCAAAATCGTATGACGTGATTAATGGACAAGCCCTTTCATAGGAAATTTAAACTAATATATCATGTACCAAAATAAATGTCCAAGCATACGAATTTTTCCAAGTCATTCGATTCCACAAATCAAATCAAAACACGCTGTTGTTTCAATTTGCTGAGTATATTTATATTTAAGTAATCTTTAAATGCTTATAGCCACTGACATCATTTATTTGCTAAATGGTTTTAGTAAATTACCTCGAGAATATTAGTTGACGACCACTATTTCCATAATAATAACGTGTATAATTAACTAAAATGATTTTTTTTAGGTTCGCCTGTTCGAATGGACGTCCGACAAAGAGTTAAGACTGGAATGCAGCCACTTCAACAACATAGTAGCCTTATATCTTAAAGTGAAGGGAGATTTCATACTCGTCGGAGATCTCATGAGGTCCATGACGCTTCTACAATACAAACAGGTGAGAAGATCTAAAATTGCTAAGAAAGGTACTCGTAATAGTTTTTTTTACTTGCAGAATGTAATATTTGAATTAAGATTACGTACACAAAATTATAATTATATACATTTACGTCAAGTCCGCAACTCAACTATAATGAACTCATAAGAAAGCGCTGTAGACAACTGAAATAATTTTGACCAATCACGTGCAAAGCCAACAAGACATCAACGGGCGGCCAGCTCAGGATCTGCACTTCGTTTCAGCGGATTTATTTCATTGTTTATATTTGTTTACTTCATACTATTATACTCTTAGAAAAAACAATAATAGAATTGACCAATCACGTGCCAGCAAAAAAGACATCAACGGGCGGCCACCTCAGGATCTGCACTTCGTTTCAGCGGATTTATTTCATTGTTTATATTTCTTTACTTTATACTCTTAGAAAAAACAATAATAAAATTGACCAATCACGTGCCAGCAAAAAAGACATCAACGGGCGGCCACCTCAGGATCTGCACTTCGTTTCAGCGGATTTATTTCATTGTTTATATTTCTTTACTTTATACTCTTAGAAAAAACAATAATAAAATTGACCAATCAGGTGCCAGCAAAAAAGACATCAACGGGCGGCCACCTCAGGATCTGCACTTCGTTTCAGCGGATTTATGTCATTGTTTATATTTGTTTACTTTATACTCTTAGAAAAAACAATAATAGAAATCAAATTTCAAGAAACGATTCGTTTAATTATTGATTTAATCAAGATTGGAGTCATATCCACATTATTGCGAACAATGACGCACATTTAACCGATCTCTGCAATGCTATTCTCTTATTCACACATTCGACGCTCGACGTCGAGACAGCCTTGTCTAAAATCCTAACTATTTTATTTGACATTAGGAATCGAGGCTGTGAGCGAGGTTGTGGGCGAGTTCGTCGCTGTTTTTCGTTAGAGAATACGAAGTTCGTACATTAAACGTCAAACTCTCGACGCAGTGTAGTTCCAGCTCACGCCGCATTCGTCGCCGAGCACTAGTGTCATTTAAAGTACATTAGTGAATACCATTTTTAGGCTCAACGCTGCCGCAGCGCTGACAGCAAGGCGGTTTCCTTAGTGAATAATGCTGGTAGTAAAGTAACGTAGTACTATTCCTTTAGGGCGATTGTGCACCACAATGAATTTTACTGTCCGGCAGACCGAGTTTTCATGGTCCGATATGGCATGAAAAAAACGCATGATTGGCTTGTGCACTTGTCCGTCTTTTTACTCGGAGGTGCGGCATAGTAGCATGGTAAAAACGGTTCAATTTTGTAAAATCGGACTATCGGGGACGGTAAAATTCAGTGCAATTCCGGACCCAATGCACAAGCATTAACACGTTTTTCATAGCTGTCATCTCGGATCGGAAAAATACTGTCCGGAATGGGGAAAAGTAAAATGTCGGACGGTAAAATTACGTATAGTGCACAAGCTACTATATACATTTAATGGCGTGGCATATCGGACCGTAAAAAACCGGACTACCGGACGGTAAAAGTCAGTGTAGTGCACAAACGCCCTTAGTCATTCGTGAATAATTCCAGATGGAGGGCAGTTTCGAAGAGATAGCGCGCGACTACAGCCCCAACTGGATGACAGCCGTCGAGATACTAGACGATGACACGTTCCTCGGTGCCGAGAATAGCTTCAATCTGTTCGTGTGTCAGAAAGACAGGTTAGTGCATTTCTGCGACCATATTATTATATAACATGGACGTCTAACGACAGCTCAAAAATGCCCCCAAAAACAATTGTTCAATTGTGCCAAGATGGGCAGGACAGCGTTTTTCTTAACACCGCGCATATTTCGGCGCAACATCTTTGACAAACGTTTATAGAATATAGTCAATCAAAACTTTGATGGACCAATCACAACTATTTTTAAATGGCGGTTTCAATTTTTATAGGTTGATTTTAAAATTCTTTGCCGTGATGCATTGAAGAGGGGGTGACACTTGTCAGCTAAAATTCAGGACCGTTTTTGAAAGGCAATTAATTTAGTATGGCGTGCGGCTTTCATGTTTTATTTGTTCGTAGGTGCATTTATTGCTTGTCTTATACAGAGTCACTACGAGGGCCGCACTGAAAGTTTCGAGAATCTAGGAAACTATAAATTATGAGTTTTTTGTTTTAACTATCGCCTTTCTTAACTCTTTTTCATAATGTGTACAAATTTTTTATACAATTGAACCAACATCCAAAGCTCACAGCCCATTTTTCCTAGGTCATATTTAGTATGGAAATTTTCAGTTTTCGGAATTTAGTATGGAAGGTTTGGGTGGTCCATAAAAAATATTTTTTTAAGAAAAACTTTATATTGGATTTTTTTCTAGTGAGTCATATGGATACCTAAGGATGTCAAAATTTCCTGACATTTTGACATCCTTAGGTATCCATAATCCATAACTTTTTGTGATTTTTTTATGATTTACCACATTACTGCGATTTGAAATTAGGGAATGGCTGTTATTAGACAATAATCTCTTTAATCATCCATAAGAAAAAATCGAACACAATAAAAGGCCATAGTCGGATTTTCATAGTAAGTCAGCCTTTAAATCAACCAGACTCTAGTATTTTTTTGTGAGTACCTCTTATGGTGAAGAATATTTCTGCTGAGTATCAACGTCCTATCGGTGACAGTTTTTGACTTATGATTTTTTTTAGTTTTTTCTTTAATGTGTTGTATCTCAGGATGTATAAAAGCGAATTGCTTCAAATTTTGAAATAATGTTCTTTATTTAGATATGCATCGAATTTAAAAAAATGAATATCGATTGTCGTATAAAAAAAAGAAAAAAAAAGACCAAAACATTTTTCATATTTTTTTTTGTGTACCTATGAAGTAGTGACACCTCTATTTTCTTTTTCTAATTATTGACCATACATTGGCCTACTAGTTGCCTAAGTATCAAAATTTTCCAAGCGGTACTTCTTACCAAAAATCGGCAATATGTGTGGTCAAGTTCTGCATTCAATCGAAGAAATATATTATTTTTAATGAATATCTCATAAATAATATCGAATTACGCTAGTTAAAATAATAAACGGCCGATTAATAATGAAATAAACAGCTTGCATCATGATGACATTAAGTTGTCGTTAGCATTTACTCTTAAATAAGATAACCTATAAGAAACCTCAAATATAAATGAAGAGTTTGTATACTTCATTGAAAAACACCGATTGAATGCAGAACTTGACCACACATATTGCCGATTTTTGGTAAGAAGTACCGCTTGGAAAATTTTGATACTTAGGCAACTAGTAGGCCAATGTATGGTCTATAATTAGAAAAAGAAAATAGAGGTGTCACTACTTCATAGGTACACAAAAAAAAATATGAAAAATTTTTTGGTCTTTTTTTTTCTTTTTTTTATACGACAATCGATATTCATTTTTTTAAATTCGATGCATATCTAAATAAAGGACATTATTTCAAAATTTGAAGCAATTCGCTTTTATACATCCTGAGATACAACACATTAAAGAAAAAACTAAAAAAAATCATAAGTCAAAAACTGTCACCGATAGGACGTTGATACTCAGCAGAAATATTCTTCACCATAAGAGGTACTCACAAAAAAATACTAGAGTCTGGTTGATTTAAAGGCTGACTTACTATGAAAATCCGACTATGGCCTTTGTGAAAACTACTACAAGCAGGCCCCTATACCACAAAACTTTACAAGCGTACAATTCTACAAAATTGTCAACTTTTTGTATGGGAATTTATACAATTTTGCAGAATTGTACGCTTGTAAAGTTTTGTGGTATAGGCCACGGTTCTACAAGAACTGGGCTTCGATACCAAATAAATGAAAATGAATCTAAGCTCATTTCTACTTCATCGTCGACTAAGGCCATACTGAAAGTAGTATAAAAACGTTACAGAATATAAAAAAATGGGTGAAAATTGTGAAATCGTCCGACACACAATTTTCAGATGGTATGAAATCCTAAAATACAGGCGTTAACCGAAAAAATTATAGCCAAAAAAAAAATAAAGAGTTATATTTCAGAAAATTATTGTTTCTTTACACTGAGTGATCTCTGAGTAGGTCAGTCTCAAAACTTTCAGAGCGGGCCTCGTAATAACCTCGCACACACCTTATACAGGGTGGAACGGAACGACGATCCTTCCCGCTACCGACCGAGTCTACCAACCATTACGGTGAACTTTCAGTATGGGACCAACGTCGAAAACGTACAAGGAAAACTAATCGCTCACCTTGTATGAGGGGTTACAATTTTTTAACACGTTCGACGTCGGTGACACAGCGCGTGTGACCAACAAAATCTGATTCCTATGCCAGTGACCCACATACGTGATCAGAGTAACCTTATTCTTATGCCACTAGCATAAATCAAGTTCTTCCTCCTATGCCAGTGCCATAGAAATACGAACGTTTTTGACACAAGTGCTGTGTCACTGGCATAAGAGTACAATCTGTTCAGTCTCACATGCGTGTCAATGGCATAGGAGTTCTATCAGATAATTTCGATCGGCATAGTATTAGCATTAGTGAAACAGTAGATTCGATGTTGGTACTATACTTAAAGTTCATCGTAATAGTCGATAACGGCAAGGAACATCGCTTCGTTCCGTTATTAGTTTATTACTGACTCTATTATTCACTCAGGAAATACCGTGTGTCTGTTATAAACTGTGATCTTGTACTCACTGAACCAATTTAAACAGTGAATTTCTCACTAATATCCACTAATGGTAACTCCTCCTGCAGGTGGGTCGTAAGAGTCGACTAAGGGATTGAAGTGTCACTGACCATTATCTGATACCTAAAAGATTGATGATGAGCAGCAGCGTCATCATAGTGGACACATTACTGCGATCGCCAATCCGCTTGCCCAGCGTGGCGATTATGGGCATTAACCTCCTAATGCGTCTATACGCATAGTTAATAGGAGAGGCCTACGTCCAGCAGTGGACTAACATAGGCTGATGATGATCCACTAATGGGGGCGTTGATTAATTGCGTTAGTTGGACGTTCAATCTATTTCAGTTTTACAATCACTAGGTCATGAAGGAAAAAACAAAATTAGCTATATAAATAATTAATTGCGTAAAATTGGATATAATGAGTCCCTAAAAAATCTTCAGTCCATTGTCGAAAAACCCAATAGACTCATATTTTTTTTTGTTGAATAGTATTGTTCGCGAATAAATGCCATAAATCTCTAAAACTGTTCCACGTCACCTCATCAAATTTCATGGTGCTTGATCTATTCACAGACTTTACAATTATTTATTTACCTACAAAAGTATAATTTGATATTCACAAGTGCTTTACGGTGAATATAAAATTCGGTACATCTGCGAAGAAATTCAAGGGTGTGTGAGAAGTCCCCAACAATTACTGGGTCAGCGTTGGGATCACGCAAAATAGGCACGTTAGATGTCGAGTGGGCCAAAAATGGCCAGACTTCAATACAAAATACCTAGAAAAGTACCCGATTGATGCTTACATCTCCCTACAGTGCTGCCACAACGGACGAAGAGCGACAACACATGGGCTACGTCGGCCAGTTCCACGTTGGCGACATGGTCAACGTGATGCGATGTGGCTCATTAGTGGCGACACACGCCGATACGGCCGCCCCTGTCACCTCGCCAGTGCTGCTGGCGACTGTCACCGGCGCTATATGTGAGTTACATTTATCCTTATCACACCCTGGTGCTTAGCCAAGTTGCCAATCGCTAACGCTTCGTCAATCGTAAGCGAAAGGCAGCTAACTGTCTTACAAGGTAGGGGTTAGGCTCATTAGTGGCGACACACGCCGACACCGCCGCCCCTGTCACCTCGCCAGTACTGCTGGCGACTGTCACCGGCGCTATATGTGAGTTACATTTATCCTTATCAGGATGCTTAGCCAAGTTGCCAATCGCTAACGCTTCGTCAATCGTAAGCGAAAGGCAGCTACGTATAACTGTCTTACAAAGGAACGGTACCCAAGTATCCGACTCCGATTTGATTGATTTTGATATATGTTATAGACTTAAAATAACGGACACCAATTTTTTTTAGCTGCCCAAACTCAACCTGTTGACCAAACCTTCTAATTTCTAAGAAGAGTTTCGTCCGATACGTGTCCGTTATTTTAGAGTACTCTATAACATATATCAAAATCAATCAAATCGGAGTCGGACAGTGGGCCTTCCTTGTTAGTCGCACTTATATGCAAGAGTGACAGAGAGGGAAAACTACGATACGCTACTAAGCGTTAGCGATTGGCTAAGCATCCAGGTGCTTTACTTAAACGTTTTCCGGTAACTTTAATCAGATCATAAGTGAGCAACTCTCAAAAGGTTTGACCATTTGGATCAGCTTTGATATTAATAAAAATTGGTTGGCTGGTTAGAAAGAAAATTTACTTTATTGGTTTGGTTGAGACAATGATACCGAAGAAGCTCCACCACATTGCCCAAAATGTTTGTATGAAACATTCCTTTTTTGTCAAGTCCAGATTCCTAACAAAAATGTATCGGAATCGTGGACGTTTCATACAAACATTTTGTTGAAAACTGAGTACGTGGATTCGATTCCCACCTCAGACGTTGGTGATCTTATCTTGGGGCGTTTTTTCTTTGGTCTATGATATTCAGTAACTTCGGTTTTCGGAACCGAACATTATTATCTGAAGCAATATTTAGCCATACGTTTTATTAGTTCCAGTAATATAATAGTTCGTTAGTGGTCGAACAATCGGAGCAAAACTTAATCAAAAGTTTTAAAACTGACATTTAGTGAGATTAGTCTCTTGTTTCATGAAATAGAGATATACAAAACACGCCTCAGAAGTGTCTAATGTTACAGGAAAAATTTAGTTATTTTGATTTTGATATCAAAAAAATACACAAAATTAATTGTTTGGAAAATAGACTTCGCGAAATCCTCCATACAAAACGCCAATTTCATAGGTATATAACATCATCCACTGACATAAAGAAGAAGAAAGAAAAAAACGTTTATTCCAGACACAGTAGTAACAAAACAAAACAGTAAACACGAAATTTTGTCTCGAAATGGCCAAAACTCAGCATTTTGCCAGCAGAGCCAGCGCTGGTCTTCCGCTTTGGCCATTTGTTTTCATAATAGTAATTAGTTGTTGACATAAGTTTTATCTCCACAGGCCTAGTAGTCCAACTGACGCAAGAGCTCTTCGAATTCCTCCACCAACTGCAAGAGCGACTCACACACACCATCAAATCCGTGGGCAAGGTCCCGCACTCGTTCTGGCGCTCCTTCAACACGGACATCAAGACCGAACCCGCCGAGGGCTTCATCGACGGCGACCTCATCGAGAGCTTCCTCGACCTCAGCCGCGACAAGCAGCGGGAGACCGTCAAGGGGCTGCAGGTATGTTGCCATGCCAACCGGGGACTTCAGGCTTCACACGTTTCCAGCTATCCGGAGCATAGACCGTCAACTGTCTCAAAATACTCCAGAGATTCACCGCTTATAGATAGACCACTCATCGAGAGCTTCCTCGACCTCAGCCGCGACAAGCAGCGGGAGACCGTCAAGGGGCTGCAGGTATGTTGCCATGCCACACGGAGACTTCAGGCTTCAGACATTTCCAGCTACCCGGAGCATAGACCGTCTACTGTCTTAAAATACTCCAGATTCACCGCTTATAGATGGATCACTCATCGAGAGCTTCGACCTCAGCCGCGACAAGCAGCGGGAGACCGTCAAGGGGCTGCAGGTATGTTGCCATGCCAACCGGGGACTTCAGGCTTCACACGTTTCCAGCTACCCGGAGCATAGACCGTCAACTGTCTCAAAATACTCCAGAGATTCACCGCTTATAGATAGATCACTCATCGAGAGCTTCGACCTCAGCCGCGACAAGCAGCGGGAGACCGTCAAGGGGCTGCAGGTATGTTGCCATGCCAACCGGGGACTTCAGGCTTCACACGTTTCCAGCTACCCGGAGCATAGACCGTCAACTGTCTCAAAATACTCCAGAGATTCACCGCTTATAGATAGATCACTCATCGAGAGCTTCGACCTCAGCCGCGACAAGCAGCGGGAGACCGTCAAGGGGCTGCAGGTATGTTGCCATGCCAACCGGGGACTTCAGGCTTCACACGTTTCCAGCTACCCGGAGCATAGACCGTCAACTGTCTCAAAATACTCCAGAGATTCACCGCTTATAGATAGATCACTCATCGAGAGCTTCGACCTCAGCCGCGACAAGCAGCGGGAGACCGTCAAGGGGCTGCAGGTATGTTGCCATGCCAACCGGGGACTTCAGGCTTCAGACATTTCCAGCTACCCGGAGCATAGACCGTCAACTGTCTGAAAATACTCCAGAGATTCACCGCTTACAGATAGATCACTCATCGAGAGCTACCTCGACCTCAGCCGCGACAAGCAGCGGGAGACCGTCAAGGGGCTGCAGGTATGTTCACCGCTTTTAGATTATGAGTATCACATCTGGATGAACCCAAAAATACTTGAGATAGTCTAATCTCCACACACATGGTCAAAAGCAAAGTGCGTTCATGAGTTTTGGGAAAAATGACATTTTTCCCAAAACTCATCTCAAGTATTTTAACTTATCTCAAGTATTTTTGGGTTCATCCAGAAGTCTCAAGAATCTCAAGAGATTCACCATTTCTAGATTTTGAATATCAATTTCCCCAAAATTTACTCATGGACGCCTTTTGCTTTTGATCCAGGGGAGATTAGACTATCTCAAGTATTTTTGGGTTCATCCAGAAGTCTCAAGAATCTCAAGAGATTCACCACTTCTCACATGGACGCCTTTTGCTTTTGATCCAGGGGAGATTAGATTATCTCAAGTATTTTTGAGTTCATCCAGAAGTCACAAGAATCTCAAGAGATTCACCACTTCTCACATGGACGCCTTTTGCTTTTGATCCAGGGGAGATTAGACTATCTCAAGTATTTTTGAGTTCATCCAGAAGTCTCAAGAATCTCAAGAGATTCACCACTTCTAGATTTTGAGTATCAATTTCTCCAAAATGTACTCATGGACGCCTTTTGCTTTTGGTTCAGGGGAGATTAGACTATCCCAAGTATATTTGGGTTCATCCAGAAGTCTCAAGAATGTCAAGAGATTCACCACTTCTAGATTTTGAGTATCAATTTCCCCAAAATTTACTCATGGACGCCTTTTGCTTTTGATCCAGGGGAGATTAGACTATCCCAAGTATTTTTGGGGTCATCCAGAAGTCTCAAGAGATTCACCACTTCTAGATTTTGAGTATCAATTTCCCCAAAATTTACTCATGGACGCCTTTTGCTTTTGGTCCAGGGGAGATTAGACTATCCCAAGTATATTTGGGTTCATCCAGAAGTCTCAAGAATGTCAAGAGATTCACCACTTCTAGATTTTGAGTATCAATTTCCCCAAAATTTACTCATGGACGCCTTTTACTTTTGATCCAGGGGAGATTAGACTATCCCAAGTATTTTTGGGGTCATCCAGAAGTCTCAAGAGATTCACCACTTCTAGATTTTGAGTATCAATTTCCCCAAAATTTACTCATGGACGCCTTTTGCTTTTGATCCAGGGGAGATTAGACTATCCCAAGTATATTTGGGTTCATCCAGAAGTCTCAAGAATGTCAAGAGATTCACCACTTCTAGATTTTGAGTATCAATTTCCCCAAAATTTACTCATGGACGCCTTTTACTTTTGATCCAGGGGAGATTAGACTATCTCAAGTATTTTTGGGGTGATCCAGAAGTCTCAAGAATCTCAAGAGATTCACTACTTCTAGATTTTGAGTATCAATTTCCCCAAAATTTACTCATGGACGCCTTTTGCTTTTGATCCAGGGGAGATTAGACTATCCCAAGTATTTTTGAGGTCATCCAGAAGGGTGCCCGTCTCTTCGCATAATGTTCATTGTGCAGAAAATGTTTTGGCCGAAACATTTGGCATATTGTTGAATGGCATAATAATTGGGCGAAGCCCCCCACAAAGGGGGCTCGCACGAAAAAGAAGAGAAAAACATGAAAAAGAAAAACATTTCAAAATCATGTAATCCACCTGGATAGGTTCGTTAGGTATCTTTTGTCCCTTAGAGCGGAAATAGGAGCCCCGCTAGGGGCTCCGTCGACATGTTGGCGAATCGTATTTCATTTTAGTAGGCGTTATGTTTAGCAGCAATTTTAAAATGTACAATATTAGGATCATCAAACATATGCATAATACAATTTCGGCAAAGGAATCTTAGACACAATAAGCATTAGGATGAATAATGTTTCGGACAGACGACTTTAGGCGCAAAAACTTCGACACATGAAAAATATGCGAAACAATAATTCGGCGAAACAATTTTCGGCGTAAAAGTCTTATGCGACATAATATTCGGAACAATACTTTTATGCGATTCGATATAGACCCCCTCATGGGAATACAAGATTCGGGTCTGTAATAAAGGCGTTTTGTTTGTGATCCTAGATGAAATCAGTGGTAGAAAGACTTTCCCATGTATTTTTAGAGTAATCTAGAAAGACTGCTGCAATAATTTACCAAATGACGCCGTGACTTCCTTTACATCGCAATCATTCGAGAGGTATCCGTGCAAAACGAGCACCCGCCAAGCGGGGTCACGTCAGCGAAAGCGTTATACGTTTGGTCATTCAACGTTGTGTGATGGCCTTCTGTGCGAACTCACTCGTCAGGCCGCGTCTCTGCCCTCGGCTAGTCTGTGGCCATGAGTAATCATCATGATTCCTTGAGCGCCCATTGCTGAGCGTAGGCCTCTTTTCGCGTACGCCATTTGTCCCGGTCTTGTGTAAATCTTACCCAGAAAAGACCCACAGATTTCGTTATATCGTCGGCCCATCGAACTGGAGGAAGTCGGACGCTTCTTTTTACTTTAGTCCACCTGCCATCAGCCATCACGTTGCCTCATGAGGTCATGAGTAAGCTCATAACCAAACATCGTAAACTGCGATCGAAATTCATTGAAATGACGTGTGACAACCTGTTAGGGATGGCGATGGGTTTAAATTAATGAACTAAAATAATACAAATAATAATAACTGAACAGAATCTGAATCTCAGTTTAATGTTATTATTACAGTTAAATGGTATATTTTTGTATTGTATTTACAATTTTTATCCAAAACTCCAAATTTTTCACTTGGGATAGTGAGTTAGTGAGTAATAAATATGGAGATCGTTATCAACGTGCACTTTCCGTGGCAATGCAATGGCTATGGTTGACAGAAAAAGTAACCAATGTGAAAATCTAAAAAAGAAAAATCTAATGTCATTAATTTATGACACAAAATAGTAGCTTAAATAACATTTTGCGTAGTCTTTATTTTAAGTAAAATGATTATTCAAGTGGATTAAGATAAGTGTTATATAATGGATTTTTCAATTTGACGTGAACCTTCGACAGCCGAATCTGTTTAATATGTTTTAGTCGTTTACTCGTTTGATCAGTGTAATTTGAATAAGTTATTAAAATATGCATAAGTAATTAATTATTATAATTAAAATTACTATAATTTCTGAAAATTTTATAATTGATAAAATACCTGTGTATTTGATTTTTCTGTCAACCATACTTTGCCACCAAAACCGCACGTTGATAACGATGACTAGTAATAATTTTCGCATATTCGATGGCAACGCAAACAATACAGTCAGCTGCGCTATTTTCTGAAAAAAAAAACTTGTCTAGGTTACCTAGACATTGATAAGTGTAATTTAACCCCTCGTATGCTTAGACACGGATCCGTGCGTGGGAATTTCAATCTATTGTTTTAATTGTCAAGGTAACTTTTTCAGTAACGTAATTTGACAGGAAGTATACGAGGGGTTAATACTTTAATAATATTAATGATAAATAAACACATTCCGCCATATAAATGTATAAGTAGCATAACTGACGATTCGGAAGTGGTTGTTGCTAAGCCTATTCAATAAATAATTTTTGACTTTGACTTGACTGAGTTACAACCCTAGTATAGTTTGAGAAATATAAATTGAATGTTTATTTTTACTATAATGTAGGTAGAAAGTTACCAATTTATATTTCACGAACTATATACTTCAATGAATTTCGATCGCAGTTTACGATGTCTGCTCATAACAAAGCTGATAAAAACATTTTTCCAGATCGATGATGGCGCAGGCATGATGCGCGATGCGACAGTGGACGACCTGGTGAAGATCGTGGAAGACCTGACGAGGATACACTAAACTAGGATAATAGTTTAAGATTAACCATGATTATATGAACTTTGCCTACCAACATAAACTGTTCCCAACCCTACTGTGTCTTTTATTTGATGTTCCACCACTTAAATTCTCTTGCCTTCAGTAAGTACTGCTTCTAAGCAGATGCGCAGATCTACCGAGAGAAGCCCTGATTAGAAAAATATACATCGGCCATTGGCTGTTATTGGCGATCCTTTGGATCGAAACTTATTATCTTATTTTCGACTTAAATAGCAAGAGTTAGTCCTGGGGGTTACCATAACGTACTAATGCGATTCAGTTTAGGTTCAGGGAAAGGGACAGGGATATACGACTCGTATAGCCCTGTCCCATTCTCTCGACCTAAAATGAATCTCATTAATACGTTATGACAGCCCCCTGTTATCTTATCAGTCTGTAGTTGAGAAATATTTAATTGGTTGTAAAATAAAACAATCATTCCTTATCACAATTTCATATTTCAGAATGTCATAACAATAATTGTCAATAATCACAGTTTCAAATTATGCATTTCTAATAATAAATAACAATATTTTTTTAAGACAAATAAATATTATATTTCATAACATTGACACTAAACGATGTTATACAATTATTATATTCTTCTATTTAACTGCAAAGAGAAAAATCCCGTTTAGTACTTTGCATTAAAAATAAATAATAAGGCTTCTACATACTTATTCCATATGAAAGAATAATAACTAAAATGCGAGGATCAGAGCTAATTGTAAACATGCATATTTATGTAATGGTTTAAATAAAACACGCAAAAATTTGGTAATATACCTACTGCAATATGAAAAACTAGACTGAAAAGTGTGAATCTATGAAACTACACTAAACATGACAAAAAGGTTTAAAATTATAAAATGCATCATAATTACCAAAATGAAAAAACGTATGTAGTTATGTACTTATAAATTACGTATATCTAATACGGAATATGCTATTCTTACATAAAAATAATTCTATTTCACAGGTAAATGTTATTGTGACCACGGGAAAAACAAACGCCGATGAATCTACTAAATATCGATTAGGATTAGGACTCAAAAATAGCTAAACAAATTGGATACAATTAGCCAAGGAATGTTATGCGCTTAATATAACTTTAGAACAAGCTCATATCAATATTAGTACAGCCGCCATCAGATATATCGCAGCGTGTGGAGTGTTCAAAAATATCTGAACACGCCTTTATTAACATAGCGATAGAGGCGTGTTCTCATATTTTTGAGTTTTTCGGACGCTACATACAGTGTGACCATTAACACGGGAGAAAAATGAAATGAGTGACTCCTTAGACTATCGGCAATTCCTGTAAAGGTCCCGGTGTTTCAAAGTCCCGGTGTTGTCAGCCTCTGTAGCCTAGTTGGTAGTGACCCTGCCTACGAAGCTGGAGGTTCCGGGTTCGAATCCCGGCGAGGGCATTATTTGTGTATTTATTTATCACAAATATTTGTTCCTTGGTCATGGTTGTTTATGTATTTAAGTATCTATATGTATCTATCTATTATATATATCGTCGCCTGGTACCCACATCACAAGCCTTAATTGAGCTTACCGTGGGACTAGGTTGATTTGTGTAAGATGTCCCAAGATATTTATTTATTTATTTATTTAAGTGGTTAAGTTCGGAGATACTGTCATTTAAAGCTATGGACCTTTAGTACTGGATCTTGGCATCACGATGTCGTAGCTTGTCAGTCGCAAGACATCTTAATAGTATACCAGGTACGAAGTCATAACAATAATTTTGTTTTTATTTTTACACTAATTTGTTACGGTTAAAAAAAAATTACAGTTTTCAATTCAATTCAAAAATGATAAAGTTATTGATAACTTTTAATTCAAGTAAATGAACCCAGAATAATGAAAAATACATGAACAAAAAATTACAAAAAAAAGTTTTTGTATTTTTTTGTTCATGTATTTTTCTGTCTGGTCTGGTGTTGATCAGCTTATTAATGCACCGTTTAAATTTTCACCCCGGTTGTATGCCACACACTGTATATCTGATGGCGACTGACTGAGCTACGGTCGCTATCTCAAAAATGTGCGTTTAAGCTTTAAATCAAGGTGATTTGACTAGCTCCTACGAAAATTATGGATCACTTAGATTGACTCTGATAAAAGAGTCATTCACTATTACGAATTATTTGTTATGGATGGAGCAAGTCTGATCTTATTTTCATAAGGTCTTAAATCATATACCTTAATTATAAAGGCACTAATCTAAATCTGTTTTCTCTAACAAGTTTAATAGTATTAATATTAACTTACGTCAATGTATGAGCCAATCGGCATTATCTATTTTATTCTGTTTGCATTCTGAGCAGGTGAAGTCAAATGTACGACTGGAAAATTCCGCAATCAAAAATGTCAGTATATATAATTTCTCACTAAAATTTCACTGTGAAATGGCCAGTTACCTACAAATACTTGATGGCCTTGTTATGCAGGAACCACATCATGGCGAACAGGAAGCTGGGAGGGCTCTGCAGGGGGCCTTTAGACTTCATCATCTTCTCTACATCGGGAATTGTCATTTCCACAACATCTATGAGTTCCTCATCAACTCCACCACCTGTTGATATTGAAATTGTTATAAATTATTTAATAGAGTGAAATATAATCAAAAATTCAAATAATAAATGTAATATTTATCAAAAAGAAAACAGCAATTCTCAAAAAGTCTACACATTTGGATCACATCATTGAGATATTTGAGATTGATAAAAATTGGTATACACCGTGTTTTTATTGATTTCCGTTAAATTGGACAGCTTACTTGGAACATTAATAGAAGTTGCCTGGTATATCGGCTTTTGTTAATTTCGAACATAATAATTGTAATTGGTAAGGCGACTGACGGCTGCTGACGGCACATGTCAAAATAAGTAATATTAGGATGTAATAAAGCTTGCAATACACTTGTTCAGTCATTAAACTTATTTTTTTAATAACTCAATAACAGTAAGAGTTAAGACACTAGTTTCTTAGAGAAATAGATCATTTTTGACCTAAATAAGCTTCCCTTTAATTTAACGGAAATCAATAAAAACACGGTGTAGATCGTGAAATATAAATTGGTAACTTTCTACCTACATTATTGTAAAAATAAACATTCAATTTATATTTCTCGAACTATAGTCTGGTAGATTTAATGATGCTGAGCAAGATCCACCACATTTCCAATGTCCCAGAAAGTTTGTATGAAACTTTCCTTTTTGTTACCAGATTACTATCCATTTTTGGTAGCAAAAAAGGAATGTTTCATACAAACATTTTGGGAAATGCTCAACTGCACTTAATACAGCATATTTAAGACTGGTTATTCTATTTAACGTTTTTCTTTAAAGTAAGAGTGGCATGTTGTTGTCCACAAGTTTAGTAAACTACACCAAGTAGGTATAACTGTCATTAAACAAGCTAAAAATAAAAAATGTTGAATATTTATTAAACAATTACCACGTTCAGTTTTCATGTCATCAGTCACTTCACAGAAAAAGAGGGTCTGCATAGCAGCTTGTACACCAACCCCCGACCTGCAGGATGATATTTGTAAAAAAATCATGTTATAAGACTTTCACGGAAATATAAACTCAAGTGTGCCCTGTTGAAAGACACATCCAGAGACGCAAAATTGCAAAGCTCAATTATTTTTAATTGATTGGAATATTTTCAGGTACTGTAATTCTACTGAGACATTAGTATTTAACCCTCTGACCGCCACTGTCGGCCATAGACGACAATGGAAAATCGCCAATGACGGCACAGGCCGACAGCTACGCCAATGCAGTAGGAACGCGGGACGCCGTAAAGTTCAATTTCGCTTAAATAATCGCATACGCGGGACGCCGTAAAGTTCAATTTCATTTAAATAATTGCGTACCCATGGCACCAGGAGCTCAGCATATTCCTTCCCAACTCTGGCAGTCAAAAGGTTAAATATCTTAACCCTTAATTAGTAATTCATCCATATCAGTGACAGAATAACTTACAAAATATGGTGAAATATACACTATTACAACAATATAAATATTTAAGGGCAATTTTCAATAATCAGATAGGGGCAATCAAACAACTTTGTTTATTTTAAAACAAAAATAATCATAATTCTGATTCCAATTTAGTATTTACAATCTACTGAGTCTTGAGACTCAAAAAATGTCAGTACCTGTAAGAGATAACTCTTTCCATTTTGTCAGCAGGAACATAATAGCCACACTCTTCTAGAACTTCTTCAATCGCTATATCTAATATTGGTTTGTCCTTGTCTACAATCCCAGCACAAACTTCAAGAGCCATACCCAAAGAAGCTGGATATTTTTCAATATCTATGTTCTCTTTTTCACGATCTTCTGGGAGGATACTGTTGAAATGCATAGCTGTGGAAAAATAGTTAATTTGTTTATATAGTGGACTTTAAAGATAAATTATAAGAAATGCGTTAATTTGTAAAATTATTTCCTAACATATATTTTTACAACCAGTATTAGAATTTACATTTAAAATTGATACTAACCAGGACGAAACTGTTTAACAAATACCAAAACCTTTCTCGTTACATTAAAAATCACTATTGCTACGCTGTCGTGCACAGCCAGGAGATCCCAGTTCTTTTCCATGCCATTCTGAGTGTAGTGGAACCTTAGCGGCTTCACGTATTTGGATTCGGGCATAGGAGTTACACGAACATTTTTTATATCCTCCATTTTTCAATTACAATTCTTTTCAAGTATTTACGTTATCGTACAGGTATCGTATGTAGTAATCTTGAATGTATTATCACACTGATAATATATAAAAAATCTGAAAAGTTTAAAATCTTTAAATCCACGATTCGAAAAGTGCCGTATCCGTGCGGAAAATGTCTTATGTTATGTCACCCCATTTCTGTCAATGTCATTTTTTAATTATTGTTATGGGTGTGATCTCTAAATACTAAACTTATATTTTTGGGACAAAGTTGGCTGCATTGAATTTTTATTCAAATTCGTACGTCCTCAAATGTTTCCTTCATTTCATTATCTGTGTCGTCTTGTGTCGTCTAGTCAAGTTGACAGATACATAACCTAATTTATTATTTGATTATTTCGTATTGAAACAATCACAAACTAAAATAAGTCTTTTATTTCCATATTGTTACTTAATATGAAGTTAACGTTTCTAATGGATTAAAGAAGTAATTTAAAATAAAGCGGTGATCATATACATAACAATGTCAAAGAGTTCAAAGTCAGGGTTTGTTATTAAACTTTCCACCGAAACGGTTCAGAAATTGACCGAAGAACAAGAACAGTCGAAAAAACAGTCCGAAGATGTTGTTACTGCTGCTAGTAACCTAGAAAAAGAGGATTCTAAAGACCAAACAGATAATACAAATGAACCTTCAAATGCTGCGAAAAGTCAAGATTCCTTAACATCAGGTGATGAGAAAGACAACAAAAATTTAGAAACTAATTCGAAATGCAATGTGGAGACCAATACCAACGCTGATCTTGAGAACAAAGATAAAAAGGAACCTACATCTGAGGTAAAAGGTGAATCAAGTAATAACTCGGCTTCAAGTGATTATGCCCCATATATAACATATGAAGGGGAACAGGCCATTTACACTGACCCCACTACACAACTTAAGTACACTTGGGACCATTCAGCAAATTCTTGGGTTCCAAAATCTGGCTCTGAAGTACCAGGCAGGGTATACAGCTATGAAAATGATACTCACATTTATACTGATGCTGATGGATCAAAGACTTTTTGGGATGAAGAAAAGAAAGCATGGTTACCTAAGGTTGATGATGATTTCCTAGCTCACTACCAAATGTCATATGGGTTTATTGATAATACCTCCAAGGAGGAAGAAGAAAATAAAAAGAAAGAAAAAGAAAAGTTACCAAAGGAAGAAAGTAGTGGTGTGAAAAGAAAAAATGATCCTCAATGGTTTGATGCATCTGATGAGACTAACACAAAGGTGTATGTCTCTAACCTTCCACTAGACTTAACAGAAGAAGAATTTGTGAATTTTATGCAAAAATGTGGCCTTGTTGAACGAGATCCACAGAACCAAAAAATGAAGGTAAAACTTTACATGGATAAAGAACAGAACTGCTTTAAGGGTGATGCTCTGTGTACTTACATTAAGATAGAATCAGTTGATCTAGCATTAAAGCTACTTGATGGAAGTGATTTCAAAGGAAACACAATCAAAGTAGAGAGGGCACACTTCCAACTGAAAGGAGAATATAACCCAGCATTAAAACCTAAGAAAAAAAAGAAGAAAGAGTTAGAGAAGCTGAAGAAAATGCAACAAAAGTTATTTGATTGGAGGCCAGAAAAATTTGTTGGTGAGAGATCTAAGCATGAGCGTGTTGTCATTATTAAAAATCTATTTCATCCAAGTGACTTTGACAAGGATGTGCAATTGATTTTGGACTACCAGCAGGACTTAAGAGAGGAGGCAACTAAATGTGGTGAGGTCCGTAAGGTAGTCATCTATGACAGGCATCCAGAAGGAGTAGCACAGATTACTATGAAAGAGCCAGAACAGGCAGATGCTGTTGTTGCTTTAGTCAATGGCAGGTGGTTTGGTAAAAGACAAATCACAGCTGAAATATGGGATGGAAGAACTAAATACAGAATTGCAGAAACAGATGCTGATCTAAATAAAAGAGTTGACAAATGGGACAAGTTTTTGGAAGGCAAGGAAGATCCTGAGGCAAGCAAGACTTCGGATGAAGCAGAAAAAGTAATTGAGGGAAAAACTGAGAATGTTGCTGTGGAACTTCCGGAAGACCCTGTAACATAAATTAAATATGTAATGTATGTAACTTTAAGTAATAATGTGAGTGTAAAATAATAAAATTGCATTTTAAAAGATTTTATACCATATACTTGGGTTACATTAGTTATACTGGGTAAGATTGCTCACTTAAACACATCCAATTTGGAAAATGAATAATTGTTTGATTCAATCATTGAAAATCTTATTTTACTTGCTTAGGTAATTCTAAAAATATTATTATTTTAGTTACCAATTTTACCACTTACGGCTAATGTATCTTAGTTTACGGTATTTATTATTTATTTCGTGTTCCTTTACCCTGTATAATATCATAGTAAAAGTGTATTATTAAAATTTTATTTCAGAGTTTGCAAAGAAAAATTAAATGGATATTTGTTCAGAATAAAGCCCGTATTAGACAGCTACAAGATGGCTACAAGCTACTAGACTCGAGGGGCCGCACATAGTGTGCCACTAAGAGGGATAGACATAGTCACTTACTACTAAGAAGAAAGTGCCACACAGGCACTTAGTGACGTATTCAACGCATTTGTCTGGCACTTACATTTAGCATCTAATGCACACACACACAAAAAATAGTGGCACAGTGATAAGGACGGACGATTATCGTTCCTTTTCACTTCCACTAGTAAAAAGTTTCATAAGACCATCCCTTTCGTTCTTGCTATTATTATAACGTTGTCAAATCCATATTAATCCTACATTCATGTACTAGACTTCTCAAAGAATTTGAGAGTTCATGGCACGGCAATACGGGCTTTATAGCTTTGCTATTATAGACATGCGCATAATTAAATATTACGAGTGGCAAAATAGCGAGTTATCGGTTTTGTGGTTTTTATTTACTTCATAACTCGTTGCAAAGCGCAACCCTTTCGAAATGCATTAAAAAAAATAGTACCATAAACAAAACTGACGAACCGTCACGATGACACATGACTGGTATTACCAGGCACATGACAATTTTCCTAACTTCACTGCTGTAGTTGATGAAGTAGAAAGATTGAAGTAAATGTCTAAATAAATGAATAGCATTGATAATGTTAAATAATAATGCTAAATCAAAGTAAATAATGTATTATACATTTATTTTATGATTTTAGAAAGTAAACCTGATTTTTATAAATGTCCGTCTAGCGTGAAATTTCCGGGAATTTCGGCTAATTAAGATTCAGTAGTGTGGAAACCCTGCAGCTGACTTTTTATGTTGAATGCAAGAGAAATATTGAATTCTACGTTTTATACTCATAAATAAACAATTTAATTCACAATCACACGTAGTCAAATGAGTAGAAACATCGTCGGTACATGCGGCAGCATGCGTCGCTGCCGCGCGTTCCCGTACATCCGTCGGCCGAGCTGTCACTTTTAATCGGGGCTTCTGGTGGAGTTTATGAATAATAACAGGATATTACTATGATAATATGGCCGTGCAGTCGGACTCCGGCGGGAAGGATGACGTGAAGACGCAGTTCGTGACGCGGGAGGGCACGTACCGCCTGATGACGCTGTCAGAGTACTCGCGGCCCAACCGGGTCGGGTATACGAGCGGCTCGGGCTCCTCTCACGTGCGCGTGTCGCTGGTGTCGCTGCCGCCGGGCCCGGGCGCCGCGCCGGGCTCGGACGGGCCGCCCTCCGACGACAGGATATGCTTCAACCACGGCAAGGAGCTCTATGTGTATGTGTACAGAGGAGTCAAGAAGGTGAGTGGGTGTTTTGTGTGTTCCGTGTAAATACAGTGGTTTACACACTTGTGTGTATTTTTTTTAGTGTTAGCAGTGAATTTCTTATAAGTATTTGAAGATGTAGCCATGGTAGGCACTGAAATAGAAGTCTAAAATGAGAATTTGACTCTTTATTGTTCACAAGATTTTGTCAAAGTAATTTTGAGAGTGTTGTCATTCCCTACCACTGCATTTCATCTGCAGTCTAGTTTCCGTTTTCATTTGCTGAATATAAACATGCAATTAAGTATTGTAGCTACTTAAATGAGTTACTGTAATTGTATCAAACTGTTGTTCAGGTTGTGTCTGTCTTGTAGGTATTTTTTAATTTCCATGTATTTGTTGTAATTTTAAATTAACTACTTTACTAATAGCATTGTAAAACATTGTCTCTTAGAACTACTTTAACCCAAATTCCATTATCTCAAATTACACTCTAACACCTAATATACAAGTTACATACAGAAAAGACATTGAATACTGAGATTATTAAATACATATATTGGCTGCAGTAGTAGAGGAACTAATACTTAATAAAGTTTAAAAACTTGCTTTGTATACTATCATTTAATTTATATAGCTTTTGTTTATGTTTTTTTTTCAAACTACTTAAAAATGTCATGTCATTTTAGGCAGCTGACCTGACAAAGCCAGTGGACAAGAAAATGTATAAGGGCACCAACCCTACATGCCACGACTTCAACACGGTCACCATGGCTCCGGACAGTGTGGCTCTTGTCATTGGCTTCAGCACTGGCCAGATCCAGCTTATAGATCCTATTAAGAAGGAATTAAGTAAATTATATAATGAAGAGGTGAGTATGTCTTATTTATAAATGTTTTTTAGTAACCTTAACATTGGAGAACAATATTAGTACCATTTTATTGCATAACAATTCACTAGAAATTGGTATTATAAGAAGTGTATTGGCCAGTAGTATATTGTCATTTTTAGTGTTAAAATAATACCCAAAGTTAAAATCTATTATTGCTTTTTAAAATTAAAAAAATATGGTGGGTATGGACTGACTGTCTTTTCTTATCTATTTACCCTATAATTTATGGGACCATTTTAGACAAATAAAATAAAAATCATACTCTGAACAGGAATAGTTACAACTGAAATGTAAAGACAATCACCATTGAACAGAGAATTAGTTTGGATATATGTTTAGTTTTCGTAATATCAGTTTCAAAATGCCCTTAAAATGACTGATAAGATATCTGTTTACCAGCATGCTTTGTATTTTTCCTATACTTTTGGATTATTCCATGACTCATAAAAAATGCATTAAATATTGGAAATAATACACTTGCATTGGCTTGCATACAACAGAGTCAGAGTATTGTCATTGTCCCCTTAAATTATGATGGTTGCCACATTATTATCAGTTATATATCTTATCTGATCCACTTCAGTAATCAATTGTGTTCAGTAATAATATTTATCTGTCTTCATATCTTTTTTAGTTGGTTCTTTACTAATTACACCCATACATAATCAATAAAATAGGAATATAAAGTGATGTAACTTTGTATTAGGCACATATAATCAAAGTCAGATCAAAGTATTTAAAGTGTCAGCCTCCACAGCCTAGTTGGTAGTGACCCTGCCTACGAAGCTGGAGCTTCCGGGTTTGAATCCCGGCGAGGGCATTATTTGTGTATTTATTTATCACAAATATTTGTTTCTTGGTCATGGCTGTCTATGTATTTAAGTATCTATATGTATCTATCTGTTATATATATCGTCGCCTAGTGCCCACATCACAAGCCTTAATTGCTTACCGTGGGACTAGGTTGATTTGTGTGAGATGTCCCAAGATATTTATTATTTATATATATTTAATATTTATTATTATTAAATAATTCTAGCAGGTAAATCAATAATTAACAACTGATCCTGTTGCATTAATCTGACTCAGCCTGCCACTGGGTGGTCCTTTCCCAACGGTATTTTTTATGCTAGTGCCATTATCTGCTGCTATTCAATGCTAATTAAACAATTTGCATTCTATTCCAGAGACTGATCGATAAAACACGGGTGACGTGTATCAAATGGGTCCCCGGTTCCAGCAACCTATTCATAACGGCGCACGCCTCGGGCCAACTGTATGTATACAACGAGGAACTGACTTCCGGGACCACGGCGCCGCATTACCAGCTCTTCAAGCAAGGCGACGGGTACTCGATACACACGTGTAGAACGAAATCCACGAGAAACCCGCTGTACAGGTGGGTCATCGGGGCCGAAGGCAGCTGTATAAACGAGTTCGCGTTCTCACCTTGCGGGACGAACCTCGCCGTGGTCTCCCAAGACGGCTTCCTACGAGTGTTCCACTACGACACTATGGAGTTGATCGGCAGAGCGAGGTCGTATTTCGGCGGTTTTTTATGCGTGTGCTGGTCACCGGACGGGAAATACGTAGTCGTCGGAGGAGAGGACGATTTAGTCACGGTCTGGTCGTTCAGCGAACGGCGGGTCGTCGCCCGCGGGCAGGGCCACCGGTCCTGGGTCTCCGTCGTCGCCTTCGACCCGTACGTGGTCAGCTTCACCGACCCCGAGAGCGAGGAGCCCGAGGAGGAGAGACAGAAGAGCGACGTGCAGTGCTACAGGTTAGGCAGCGTGTCGCAGGACACGCAGCTGTGCCTGTGGGACCTGACGGAGGACGTGCTGCGGCCGCCCGTGCGGGCGCGCGCGTCCGCGCATCTGTCGCCCGGCGCGCCCGCGCTGTCGCCCAACGGCGTGCCCGGCAAGCCGCCCGCCAAGTGCGCCAAGACCAACAAGATCGGCCACAAGCACGCCGAGCTCGGCAACGCCGCCGGCGAACCCTCCGGCGCCAAGACCAAGACTAAAGTCAACAACGTGTCGACCCTGAACATAAGCGTCGGAAAAGCGAAGGAGGAGACGGCGATAGGCGTGAATTCTTTAACGCAGCGGCTGGCGGGGTTCTCGTTCGGCGAGCGGCGCTCGGAGCACCGCCGGAACTTCAGCCTGAGCTCGAAGCCGGAGCAGAAGTCTGCGTCGAACACGGTCGCGCTGCGGGGGAAGTCGGGCGCGCCGGACTCGTGCGACCCGGTGAAGCTGATCGGGACGCCGTCGTGCCCTCGGTTCGACGAGTGCCCGGTGCTGGAGCCGCTGGTGTGCAAGAAGATTGCTCACGAGCGACTGACGGCGCTGCAGTTCCGGGCGGAGTACCTGGTGACGGCGTGCGCGGACGGCTGCGTGAACACGTGGGCGCGGCCGCGGCAGGACGCGCGCTCGCGCCGGCAAGAACGCGGCGACAAGCTCGACTAGTCCAAGAGGAACGCCCGCTACGGATCCGCTAAGGCCCTGCTCCACGGGCGTCCCTAGTCTCGACTTCTACCCGCACAATTATATGTATATACCATTCGTCAGTTGAAAGTAAAAAAGGTAAACAAATATGGCTGACTTTTCATAGCGATTGACGTCTTTGACACATATCGTGAAACACATTCGCAGATATACTTTTACGTCAATACTCGTTCAGTATAAATATCAATAATTTTAACTAAAAATTTATCTAAAGTTCAGGGTCGCGTTTTATAAAGTTACAATTTACAATTTCGCTGTTTGCCTCTCTAACGCACGCACGTATTGGCTAGAAAGAGAGGCAAACAGCGAAATTGTAACTTTATAAAACGCGACCCAGGTTCTATTGTGATTCAGTTTTGCATTTTGAAAGTTTGCAGGTTTGTTTACATTTTTTACTTTCACCTGACGATTGGTATAGTTCTGGGGTGAAGCGGAGCGAGAAATTTCATGCGGACTGAGGGCCTACTTCATCATCCTCGAAGATAAATGTTAGCTGTTCTTTTGTTTTATATGCCTGGGGAAAAGGATAGCGATCATTTTATCTGACTGATATATTTATCCGGAGATCGTGAAGCGGGCTGTTTGTATGATATCATGTTTTTTACGCTGCCGGCGTGACATTTTTCACTCCGTATCGCTACTCCGGTTTAAGTCGAGACCCCGATTGGTACTATACCTATTCGTAATATCATGTAAGCACAGAACGTGACACTGCCTATTTCACAACTTGAGTGAAAATATACGGATTCGCTTAAAATGGTCCGACAAATCCAATAATTAGAGATCGATTTTAAACGAAATGTTACATGGCTTTTTAAACCTTTACACGAAGAAATCTTTATTTACGTAGGGATAGATTTATTTAATACGATCTCAAATCTCAACTACATATAATAGTAGTCCCTAGACGAAACGTGATTTAATATTATATTCCTACTTTCTTCTTAGTTAAATTATACTAATAAATACCCCATTCAGCTTGTCTGACTGACTGCCATGGACGGGCCTTAAGCGGCGTAGCGCTGACAGTTCTCTGGATATTCCATTTTAGTGTTTGTTTGGAGATTGTAAGTACCTGGAGCTTTGTTGTTAGGTGTAAATTGTAACTTATTTAAATTGAAGTATTTAACGAATGTATTCTATGGTTTATGAACATTAGTTCTGCAGTGCAAGGTTTTTGCGATACTATAATAAATGGACATAACGAGAAGTTATGGTTATGATGATGGACCATATAATAGGAAAATATTTGAAATAATTGTGCGCATCTTGCCATATGTGATGTCATCCCCTTCACGTGTAAGTCCATAATATTGTGTATGTAGTTTTGTGGTTAAATCAACAATAATATAAGATTTGTCTGTGGAATATTACAGCCACATATATAATTTTATGGTCTTGTATATTACTATAAGTTGTTTTTATGACTGAACTGAAGATAAAAAGTGCAATATTTTGAAGCCTGGTGTGTTAGAATTATAAAGAATGAATGTCAATTTCACAACAAAGCTCCAGCTAGGGTAGGCAGGTCCGGGCCCGGCCGATGCAGGTGAATATATTGTTTATATCGTACCACATAGAGGTCACATTCTCGTGGCATCACGTCGGCCGGGCTAAGAGTGAAAGTTCTAGATAGCAATAGAATTGAGATTTAAATTGTATAGAAGAATGTAAATTGTAAATCGTAAGTTAATATAATTCCTTCTCAGCTCACCCTTGTAAATATAGTTGTACATTAGGTTGTATTGCAATCAAAGATTGCCTATCCCACACTCTTAGTTATACTTGAGGGATAATATTTATTTGATTTTTTTATTAAATTTAAATGTTGACTTGTCTGTGAGACTAATCGAATTGTAATGTCAGACTTGTTGAAGTTTTGTTTTATTATTAAGTTTCAGCTATTAGTGTAGGTAGGGTAGTGGAATTATTTTATTGTAATCGTATTGCTGGATTTATTTGACTTGTATTCTACTATGAGTATCTACTTTTATGAAAATATTATCTGCTCTACAAATTATATATAAAAAAATCGGTTTTAATCAAGGTTGCAATTTTGCGAAAGTCTAGACTACAGTTTATACATCGTAGGTTTATTAAATAAAGCTATTGGAGACTGTACTATTTCATAAAATACGTTTAATATAAAACCTCTTAAGTTTTCCAAGTGAAAGCATATCAAATGACAGCTGTCTTCAAGGACGTGTATTCTCTTAGCAAATATTAATTGAATTTGTACAATGTTATAATTAAATTACCACCAGAGACGATCGTCGCCCGCTTTGGGCACGAGCAAATTTTATACCTAAATGCTTACTTGACTGTCAAATACTTGAAGTAAGTTTCGTTATTATATATATATATATATATTTGAATCGTATTCAGTTGTTTCAACTGCCTGCCCTCTCAATAAGTAATAATATTATTCTCGGCGTGGATGGATACAAGTCAGGTAACTCCTGATCGTATTGATCTTGCAATTGAATAAAACGATACAATTTACAATATGTATTTTAAATTTTCAACCACGTTTAATCGTTTATATGCAGAGATCGGAAAAATGTGCGTCATTGTTCGCAATAATATGGACATGACTCCTAAGTTGATTGAATAATTCATAATTTAATCTTACACATTTGACACCGGTAACTATGAAAACCTTTTTAAATAGTCACCTTAAAGCTTTGAAATCAAATTTTAAGAAATGATTCGTTTGATTATTCATTTAATCAATTTTGTAGTCATGTCCATGTTATTGCAAACAATGACGCACATTTGTCCGATCCCTGCTTATATGATAGGACATATCGGTGACTTTCCTAAGTGTTTTTAAGAGGTCCCTTTTTGATAACTTTTATAGTTTATACATACCTACTTAAATAGACAATTGTTTGCATTATTATGGGGTTTTTAGGTTATCACTTTATTTTTTTCAATCGATTGTGTATTGAAGTTTGACCTCGCATAGATTTTTTTTATTTCGCGTAATTATTTAATTACCAGTTTACAGTTTTATATATCCATGGTTTTATCGTCTCAATAATAGCTGTGGCCATCAGTGGTAAAGTATTAAAGCGACCTATAGATATGTTTCATCAATACCCAATATACCCATACAACGACCGATATATGCGTCATACAGGGACACCTTGGTGTAATATCTTAGTCTAATTAATCGGAGCATTCCAAGAGAATGTCCCTTTCGAAATGCTTTAGGCTTATGGCAGCTACTTGAATAGTACCTAAAGGTGTGGAAAACATTGCCAAAATATGACCAAGCACAATTTCAGCATTTTCAGTACCGTAATACCTGACTATGGTTCAATCATTGATTTAGAATATATAAGTGGATCCCCAAACAGCTCAAAAAAATGGCCCCAAAAAATGAGCTGCAGAAGTAAATATTGCGGTCCTTTTGCTCCGCTATTCAGTTCTGACAGTTGACATTTGGTCACCTTACGGTATGGCATCATTATTCCTTAAACATAAAAAGTTTCTACCTACTATTTTGCGGTGTTGTTCGCAAATTTGACACTTATTGCTCACTTCACAAAGTTTTTTATTCTTTGAGTTTTTTTATTATAGTTTATTGTAAGTGACCGTTATTAGCTTCAACTGAAACATGATAGAAATGACTTTTAGTGCCACTTTTCTTGGTTTTTTTGTTTGGCTCTGTGCGTCCATTTATTATTTAATGTCATTGGGTTCAATACTACAACTGAGGAGTCTTTTCAACTTAAATAACATATGTATTCCTCTATTTTAAACAAAACTACATTCATAGTTTAAAAAAAAGTGGAAATAAGCCCTGGCCATAGTAGAATTAGCAGGTAGAGACCGTAGAGAACATCAAATGGGGTGGAATGGGCAATTTGTAAAGACAAATATAATCACAAATAAGACCTTATGTCATTGCAATAAAGTTTATGACTGGCATACACCGTTGTCTTGTCTTACTACTTGCCAAATTTATCGCATGTGTTTCCAGGGGGCGTGGCCTAGGAACTAACTTGGTAACTTGTATGAAGGTGCGACCAATGAATGTGGTTGACGAAACCAATAAAATAGTTCTAGATTATGAATTTATTTGAACTTTGTTTACATTGCTCGGAACTTAGTGACAGCGACTTTAAATCTGTACCGATCAGTTTGGCTACTTTAATTAACTGCTACAAAGTATTTGGCGCCGACTATACGTGGTCACTCTAGTAGTCAAGAATGACAGCTATACCGAACAGGTAAAACTATACAGGGAATGATCTACAAATGGTTTAAATAAATGCTTTTTTGACTAGAGCAGTTATATGACTTGTATGGCTTTCTTTCCTTAACTGAACCTGCGGTGCCGAAATATAAGTAATTGGTGTTCAATTGGTTAACGATTGCTCGCCCTGAAGGAATAGAAATGTAAAATTTCAAAAAGGTGTCGAGTTTTTATGAGGCACGTTTACAATACAGTTGGGCAAGTTTGCAAAAATCGAGATGGCGGCCGCCTTTTACTCATTAGATTAAAATTTTGGTACATTAGTAAGTGTAAAATAAAAAAAACGTTGTAAATGTAGGTACATATTTTATTATTGATCAAGCGTCTACTAGGTTCTAACGAGACATTCCGTAAGACTTTCGACAGAAAGCCAAATTATAATTAAAATAAAAGAAAAAACTATCAAACGTAAAATTCGTTCATGTGTAGGGTTCCGTACCTAAAACAACATATTAAAATATTAGTCGGGTACATAAGTAACCCAAAAATATCAATTCTGACATGACTAAAATTGTACTTTGCCGTATTTACATTTAATTTTTGCGTGAAAAATACCAATTTGATACATTGAGGTACGGAATCCTAGTTACCGTGGATAAAACATTCATTCCGATGTAACCAGTATTTGGTCTAATTCACGAGTACAAAAACAAAAGTTATGTTACCCTAATAGCATTGTTATCCTCGGTGTACCATCCTACCCGAAAGTGAAAATGTAAAAAAAGAAACAAAAATAAATATATTATCTAGAACATTGGATCGGGACAGGTAAGTTAAACAAGTATATTTTTGATGGAAGCAAAAATTTTATTCTTGATCTCATAGACCCTAGTATTTTGGCTAACCTAACCACATTTTAAAGTGGCTAGGAGTTGCTAAGTTCCACCTTCGATCAAAATTATGAAATGTTTCAGTCATAACATAAGTCAATATTAAATGTACACACAGATTAGCAATTGTCACTACAAAGCTCAAGACACTTTCGTCGCTTTAAGTCCGGACCTAACAGCCAACATAATTATAACCGGAATATAAAATTATGAGCCAAAACTTTAATCACAGCTTTTTGCTACCACCAATAATTATCTTGTAGTTAATACACTAGGACACAAGATGCGTGTTGTTACGCGCTATGTTACTCAGTAACTAATATAGTCCATCAAACCAAAATGGATCGAACAACCGGCGAAAATGCGACTCTACCTTCATGCATGTATAAATTGTAATTGCCGTGTCGTATTGTCTATATTGATTTGTAGGACTACTTGTAATGGAAGTTTCCAAACTAGATATTTGATATAGCACTCGCTTACAGGTGACGATAGGCCTCACTCCTTAACAAACACATTTCAAAACAAGCGAAGACAATCCCGTCGTGATCGTTCATCGTTCACGCACAGCAGCGGATATGACATCAGAAGTGGGATATGGTCTTCGACGCCTGTGAGCAAGTGGGTACAACTCTTAGTATAGCGTGATAGTAGACAGCATCTAAGCTTTGATAGACACCGCTTCATATAAATTTGTTCCGTAAAAACTATTTAGTTACATTCTAATGAACCTCTCGAACAGGTACAAAAGTATTTTCTCGATTTTCTCTTTTATTTACAAGAGGAAAAGAAATAAACTCTTTGTCATAAAAAAGACCGCTATTATTTTTCAATTTGGTAACAGTTTTATTATAATGATAATTTTATATAAACATCGGTTCTCATTCTACATTTTTGACATTTCACATTTTGTACGGTCATGGTGAATACCTAAACATCAAGAGTAACCAAATACATTTTATTAGTAATTTTCTAAGTACAAAGCATTCGCAAAGCAATCCAAAATTATCAAATAAAAAAAAAAGGAAAACTTTCTAGTGACGCATAATAAAAGAAAATTTAAAAGCAAAAATTAAATCTACAATTTTTATTTCATAACACGATAGAAACTGAAGTACAGCTCCGTGGAAGATAACCCAAACACTATTATTACCCTAAATCCAAATCCCATAAGATAACACCTAAAATGACTTTAATATTTTGGACAATGACTATGTAGTTGAAATACAGAAATTATATACAAAAAGCTACTTTATTATGTTTCAATTGAGAATTTTATTTTGATACATTATTTTATCGTTAAAAGTTTTAGGCTTTCGAATGAAAACAACTTGAAAGAGTTATTGTTATTGGATATTAATTTTCGAAATGATTCAGTTCGTCCGGAGCGAATCATTCCGCAATCAATATCGGAGACAACACAAAACAAAGAGGTTTACAAAGAAATATGTGCAGACGATTTTATACGCATATATTACTCGAATCTCTATATTACACATCTAGTATTATGACATTTATGAATGGCCGAAAATAAGTAACACGAAAACGAGAACTAAACTACGAAATGAAGATGTAACGCGACTAAATAAAAAAACAGAACAGTTTCGCTGGACGCTACCTACGCTGGTAAGGTAAAACGGATATTTGTGCCACACATCAACATTTACATTCAGGTAAAACAATGAATATGCTATGGAACGGCAAACAGACCTATTTATACACTAAACATTTAGAAGTAAACAAAAAATAATTTAGTCTATGACTCAATACGCCAATTCCACGAGGGCTAGAGTATTACGTAGCGTTACACATGGAACCAGGGACGATCTACGTAACATGTCAAAACGTGAGTTAGTAATTTTAGTTCCGCAAACACTATGTTAAGATATTCCTTGTCTTTTAGATGCTTAGTGACCATAATATAGTTACGTAGACCCGATGTCTCTGTATGTTTGTTTGCAGAGTGTGCACCAAACTATGTTGAGACTGTCGTGCTAGACTACCACAGACAATCTTAACTATATTATACTCTATGGTCGCGCATCAGGTTTTTGTACAAAGCTCGCGAAATCAACGACAATCTCAACAGAAATTCGGATAGCGTGGATTTTAATGTACATTTGTAGAACAAAATCATACACTATCTTCGAAACCCTGGATAATAATGTGCAGTAAATGACACTGACAACCTTTTCAAATCTTTCTCAAGATAGAAACGTTGTTAGTGATTTAATCTCGATGTAGGTACGCTAATAAAACTTGCCGGTTTAAATGTATGCACATCTCACTTTCTCAACTTGAAGTTTCGCTGTACTGGAGTGAGATAGTGTGCAATTCTGTCTAACCAAGCCTGCCAAGAGACCTGTAAAACAAACGTCTGAAGAGTGTCAAAAGTATGAAAAATGTGGATAACTTTTGTTGCACAGTACTCTTAGTTGGCCGCTTGAAACCTCTGTTATAATCGCATCGACTACCCTCATTGATAATGTCGTTAACCATAGACGAAGGTTTATTTTACATGTAAGCCGTGCTAATGAAGTCTGAAAATATAAATTACGGTGAAAAGTCCTTTCGTTTTAAGCATCGGTATTATAAATTAAACAAATGTACTTAACGTGATTTTTAAATTCACACTTCATCTAACATTTAACTGAAGTATACTATTCAGGCGTACATTGGCCCAATAATGGCCAATCAAATTGTACGTTACGCTGTGCGATTAAAAGATAGACTAAAGGTGCATTCAGACCAAACGAGCATTCGCTATTCTAGCCCCATACTCTACGAAATTCGATCGTTACACAAAACTTGATCCGTTGATTTCGTAGAGTGGGGGATAGAATAGCGAATGCTCGTTTGGTCTGAATGCACTTTAACTTCCTTAACAACAGCATCCTTTAGATTGGCCAATGTTGGACCAATGTATACCTGAAAGCTGTCTGCAGCAGTAGGTTTAAAACTCATTATTTTCAGATACTAAAATGACATTTCTAAAGGTTTTTAGACTTAGAAAACGGACAATAATAGCGCAGTAATTTCCAAGTAATGATTTGGTGTTCAAAATATTGAAACGTCAATCTAGTTTCTGGAAAACAGACCATTGTTAGGTTAACCCATCTAGTGTTAACTAATTAGGTTAACCCTGCCAGTATAAACTAGTCAGGTTAACCCGTGCTAGTGTTAACTAGTCAGGGTGGTCGATGCGACGCGAAAGCGCCTAGTTCGCGCCGAAAGCGTCCGTGAGCTCGGGCTGACAGTCGAACGTTTCGGAGCTGTCGGCGTGTTCCGGGTAGAACTCCCTGTAGATCTTGTCCAGTAGCGATTGCCTGGAATGAGAATTTGTACTTAGAGAACATGTCAGGGAAAAGAATTGAAGGACTCAGATTTTCATCATCAAATGTTGACTTGCAATAGTTGTTATTTATGTGTATGTTAAAGTTGATGAACTGTTTACCCACACACATGCTTTGATTTTTGCGATAGACTCTATGTCTACGTAAAATAAGAGTGATGACATGTAACAAAAGCTACATGAAGCAAGTGAGTGGTTATGCTAAAAGGTAAAAATTGGTATGTTTTGTGATTTTGGTTTAAAAATAAATATTAATAAAATTACGACGTTAAAAGGGAACATTATCCTAAAATTATTTTTAAGTTAAGAGCAATAGCAATGTATCAGCTGTGATGGGCTCTTGACTGAGCAATCATCAATTTGTCTGAATTCTATATTTTATTCAGCAAAAGGTAACCAAATTAGAGACTTTCTCCCAAGCGAGCTGCTTCATCATCGTGCAAGAAACGTCACTTTTCGACTCACTTAGCAGCCAGGCCTCTTCAGCACCTACGAGAAGTGGCAGAACGTGTCGCTCCATGCCCGATGATACATGCTACAGGCTAGAGGGGGACTCACTTGGCAGCCAGGCCTCCGCCGGGGGGCAGACCGGGGATGTTCTCCCGAGCGAGCTGCTTCAGCACCCACGAGAAGTGGCAGGCATCGCTCCTCGCTCGATGCTACAGGCTAGAGGGGGACTCACTTGGCAGCCAGGCCTCCGCCGGGGGGCAGACCGGGGATGTTCTCCCGAGCGAGCTGCTTCAGCACCCACGAGAAGTGGCAGGCATCGCTCCTCGCTCGATGCTACAGGCTAGAGGGGGACTCACTTGGCAGCCAGGCCTCCGCCGGGGGGCAGCCCGGGGATGTTCTCCCGAGCGAGCTGCTTCAGCACCCACGAGAAGTGGCAGGCATCGCTCCTCGCTCGATGCTACAGGCTAGAGGGGGACTCACTTGGCAGCCAGGCCTCCGCCGGGGGGCAGGCCGGGGATGTTCTCCCGAGCGAGCTGCTTCAGCACCCACGAGAAGTGGCAGGCATCGCTCCTCGCTCGATGCTACAGGCTAGAGGGGGACTCACTTGGCAGCCAGGCCTCCGCCGGGGGGCAGCCCGGGGATGTTCTCCCGAGCGAGCTGCTTCAGCACCCACGAGAAGTGGCAGGCATCGCTCCTCGCTCGATGCTACAGGCTAGAGGGGGACTCACTTGGCAGCCAGGCCTCCGCCGGGGGGCAGCCCGGGGATGTTCTCCCGAGCGAGCTGCTTCAGCACCCACGAGAAGTGGCAGGCATCGCTCCTCGCTCGATGCTACAGGCTAGAGGGGGACTCACTTGGCAGCCAGGCCTCCGCCGGGGGGCAGCCCGGGGATGTTCTCCCGAGCGAGCTGCTTCAGCACCCACGAGAAGTGGCAGGCATCGCTCCTCGCTCGATGCTACAGGCTAGAGGGGGACTCACTTGGCAGCCAGGCCTCCGCCGGGGGGCAGCCCGGGGATGTTCTCCCGAGCGAGCTGCTTCAGCACCCACGAGAAGTGGCAGGCATCGCTCCTCGCTCGATGCTACAGGCTAGAGGGGGACTCACTTGGCAGCCAGGCCTCCGCCGGGGGGCAGCCCGGGGATGTTCTCCCGAGCGAGCTGCTTCAGCACCCACGAGAAGTGGCAGGCATCGCTCCTCGCTCGATGCTACAGGCTAGAGGGGGACTCACTTGGCAGCCAGGCCTCCGCCGGGGGGCAGCCCGGGGATGTTCTCCCGAGCGAGCTGCTTCAGCACCTACGAGAAGTGGCAGGCATCGCTCCTCGCTCGATGCTACAGGCTAGAGGGGGACTCACTTGGCAGCCAGGCCTCCGCCGGGGGGCAGACCGGGGATGTTCTCCCGAGCGAGCTGCTTCAGCACCCACGAGAAGTGGCAGGCATCGCTCCTCGCTCGATGCTACAGGCTAGAGGGGGACTCACTTGGCAGCCAGGCCTCTTCAGGAGCTGCTTCAGCACCTACGAGAAGTGGCAGGCATCGCTCCTCGCTCGATGCTACAGGCTAGAGGGGGACTCACTTGGCAGCCAGGCCTCTTCAGGAGCTGCTTCAGCACCCACGAGAAGTGGCAGGCATCGCTCCTCGCTCGATGCTACAGGCTAGAGGGGGACTCACTTGGCAGCCAGGCCTCCGCCGGGTGGTAGGCCGGGGATGTTCTCCCGAGCGAGCTGCTTCAGCACCCACGAGAAGTGGCAGGCATCGCTCCTCGCTCGATGCTACAGGCTAGAGGGGGACTCACTTGGCAGCCAGGCCTCCGCCGGGTGGTAGGCCGGGGATGTTCTCCCGAGCGAGCTGCTTCAGCACCCACGAGAAGTGGCAGGCATCGCTCCTCGCTCGATGCTACAGGCTAGAGGGGGACTCACTTGGCAGCCAGGCCTCCGCCGGGTGGTAGGCCGGGGATGTTCTCCCGAGCGAGCTGCTTCAGCACCCACGAGAAGTGGCAGGCATCGCTCCTCGCTCGATGCTACAGGCTAGAGGGGGACTCACTTGGCAGCCAGGCCTCCGCCGGGGGGCAGGCCGGGGATGTTCTCCCGAGCGAGCTGCTTCAGCACCCACGAGAAGTGGCAGGCCGTGTCCTCGCGCTCCTCACTGCCGGCGCTCTTTTCGATCAGGGCTGGAAATAACAAATAGCTGTCACACTTCATGTCAATAATCAGTCGATCGAGTCAATAAAACGTGATATAAGTATAGTTGGTCGCCAGTATACTCCCTAATTCTTAAGACACATGTACTATTTTCTGCATAATTGTGGAACCAATAATTGGTTGTTAATGAATTAATTAATTCATAAGTGCACTCTTGCAGCCAACAACGTAACAAACTTTTATAGGTTAGGTATATGCATAAAAAAAGTAATCATACAGTACAAATAAGCTACATTGTTTCTTATCCATTAAATTCATACCAGGTCTAATTTTGTATAAGGAATAAAACTATGAAACGTTTTCATAGTTTTATTTCATAAGTAATCCTCGCGGTAACCGAAGAAAATATTTTGTATAAGGAATTTGTCCAAATCATATGATAAGAGAAGGTCATTTCAAAAGTATAAATAACTATAAATATAATTAATCTATATTATTTATTAATTATATTTATAGTTCTGATGTCTCACGAAAGTTTAAATTCAAGTATAAAATAACGTTACTAATACCAATATCGCACAAAGTAGTTTTTACGGAGTAACCGTGAGAGAGCAAAAAAGATCGTATTATTTTTAGATTTTTTAGCTGTCATCCAATACGACATGGATACTGTACAGTCGACTAAACTGGGTCATATAGTTAAGATAGTAAGCTATTTGGAAGCGGGTTTTGGTAGTCCGCGGACGACAGACGGTAATTAGTTCTGTCATTAACTCTTTATATAATTACGAGGCGGCGTTTCTACTATACATGTAACATTTTAAAAGTTAAGATGTATCACTTTTAACGTTAGATAGAGGGGTTTTTTGTCTATGTAGTTATACATACAGAGAAAAAAACGCTTCTACTTTTACAACATTCTTGAGGAACTTGTCTTGGTTCCTTTTCTGTATGAGGAAGTTTATCTGTCTAATACAAACGAAAGATATCTAGCAGTTGCTGTCCTAAAAATAATAACCAGTATCTACGGTAGACGTTGGCACAACTCAAGGTAAAATGGCGTTCAAGGGATTATGTAATCGCTAGTACAGTTTATTGTTTCCTTTGGAGGCGACTGTCCTCACGCAATAGGCACTTTTTACTGCTGTGGCATTCACGTAACCGTCGCTGGCAAGTTCAAGGCCACGACAGTAAAAATAGGTTACAAACGGGCTGCGATAACGTAAAAGGAAGATATAGTAGTAGGTTATGCCTTATTACAAATACCACTGGTACTCACTATGTGTCAATAATATTTAGACCAATTCGACTGCTGCTATGATAAGTAGATATCACGACAGTGGCAGTGATTCTGACTGAAAACTAGACTTAGTTTGTTCAACACTTCTAACTATGTACATAGTTGGAAGCCAAGCCCCGTTAGCTGACGCGGATTACCCGCAACGGACGCTCGTCCAATAAGAAATTGTTTGAACAGTGTTAACAGGCGCGGGCGCATGCGACGGTTTTAATACTGAGCTGGACCCGCGAGCGTTCGCACGCGGCGGGCGTCCGCACCAGCTAGCGGAGGCCCTGAAGAAAAACCATGCCACTAAAACCAACCAATCGCATCTAATCAAGTCTTGAGTCCATAGGGAAAAGCTGGCGACTGTGTGGCGCTGGACGCCATAGCACAACTTTCTATTGTCGTGTATAAACCGTCAATGGAGCTCAAAAGGTTCAGATTGAGAGATTTTTAACAGACGGTTATCTGCTCTAAATACAAATTTCTGTTTGACACAAAGGTTGACTGGTAGAAAATTAATTAGGTCCGACATTTGTACTATTTTTTTATTATGCATTAAAACTATAAATAAATGCGGTTGCGTTTCTGCCAACATAATATTTTGTGATGGAGTACTTAGAAAAACTGCGCTCGATTAAAGCGCAGAAGTTCCATTGTCTAAAGAAAAACTTTTATAGTATAGTAAAATAAATAAATAAATTATAACCATTCTTAACCTTTAACCTACGTCAAGTATAAGTATACATGGACAACTTATGCACCTCGTAAAACGGTTTTTTATCAGAGGGCAGGGGTCACCAACGTTGTCATGCATTTATTAAGCTCTGAATACTTTATCGGTGACTGTTAATGTAAGAGCTCATTCAGAACTTACGTCGTATTTTATTTTGCTAATTTTGATTTCTAGTTTCAGTTCAAGAGATTAGGTGCTATTTTTTTATATATATACTTAATTCTGTACACGTAATGTGCACAACTGCAAAGTCCTCGAATTTGTAACGAAGTTATGTTATCTGTGCTCTTACACGAGACATTTCTGCGCGTTATCTACTTTATTGCATTATTAATTAAGATATAATTCAATAGGTACGCCACCACACTACTATGCAAAGATAACGAGTAGCGACCTATGATATGGTTAAAAGTCGAATAGATTACGATTTTCTATTTACTTGAGATAAGAATATTAATAAAATTGGTATAGATGTTATAAAGGAAATTCAACGTATATTCGATGCACTGAATTATTTAGAAAATATTATGATTTATGATATTTAATTTATAATATAAATAGTGATTTAGGTATGCGTCTAAGGATCGCCAGATGTAAAAAAATGCCTACTTGTATTGTATAACGTCCCAATAAATTTTTGAATGCGTATAAAAACTTATGTTAAAGAGGACATAATAGAAAGACTTTGGAGTATACAATTGGAGAAAATTGTTTTCTTTCCTTCCATACTGTGAGTGTAGTAATTTTTATATTCACACACACACGCGCCTTCAGCCTATATCAGTCCACTGGTGGACAAAGGGCTCTCCTATTACCTATGCGTGTGGACACATTAGCCGGTAAATTGTGTCTATGATGCCCATCATCAAATGGTCAGGTCACTTCAATCCCAATTTGGTTTACTGTAGCTCAAAGCTAGTTTTTAGTGACAAATGAAGTTTTCCATACTATTTCAAATATCTGCTCCCTTTAAAATTCGCACGTGCGTAAATAAACCAATGCATCCCACTCACGTGCGTCAGCCAAGTAGGTCAAACAGGTGACAAGACGAACTAACCGGATTACGATCGCACGCACTAGGTTTCCCGAAACCGTGCTACCGTTATCCGCGGCGCCACTATCTACGCGACATTGCAGTTTCCCGCCCTATCGCGTACGATAAAAATAGTTCGCCATTCAGCCGCGCTCTATGGTAACTTGGCAGAGAATTATGCCCGTATCAATTGTTTTCAAGACGCATACGAACACGACACAGCGGACGTAGCACACGCTCATTGCCTTAACCCTTTTTTTAAGAAAAAGTATTTGAAATTTTAGTTAACTAGAGGGCTAGGATTAAAGCAATGAAACCATGGCTTTTATTGTAAACTCTTTAATTTTAGTAAACAATTCCGTATTAACAGTATTTAGTCATTTTAATTAGCACACACGCTTATTAATCTTATCATATTTAGAATTCAAAGATTTATATAGATAAAGAAGTAAAGACTATTTAGAAACTTTACAAATATCACAATGTCTTAGATTTTAGTAGAATATTTTTAATATTTTAAAAAGATCTTTAAAATTATTTACACGGTTCAGATTGATAATAAAATTGTAGTAAGCTATAAAATGTTGTAGATGTGACTATAAAAGGATAGTTTACTATCAAATTATGGTTATTTTATATATGTGTCTAGTTTGTTAAATTACGACCAAAGCATTTCCAACTGGAGTTCAGTCTGAGGAATGTTCGCCCTATTCTTGAATCATTTTGTACCTTATTTCATTTAGATAATTATAAGTCATAAAATAACACTAACAAGTAACAACTAAATCAACTATCGAATAAATCAATAATACGTAAACGAGTGGGGAAAGTACTCGCCGGTTTAAAGGCGGTAAAACATCTTTTAGCAAATAGTGTTCTATGCCACTGGCATAAAATACCATTTATTTGTCAAAACCAACTTCAATTCAAGGAAATAGTTGGTTCTGCCTTTAACCCGACGTACTGTAAGCCTGACGAATTAAAGCTGACAGGTTTTTGGACCTTATTGTGTAAATAATAGGTCAGTGAGGAAGAAAGCAGCAATGAATTCATTTTTCAATTTCGTTTCAAACTGTTACCAGTCGGAGATGCCGTATTAAAATTCATATAATAGATTTAGAAAGAAAATTCAACAACAACTGTTATATTTTTAGTCATAAGATATTTATTATATTTAGGGCTGATTTTTCAATCCCCAAATAAACCTATCCGTTAGTTAAAATTATCACCATCCTTTTCTAAAATCATCAGTCAAAAAAGGACGGGGGTAGCATTTATTTGACAGGTACTGTTAACTGGGGATTGAAAAATCAGTCCTTAGTGGATAAAACATTGGCATGCTCATTAGAGTGTCCCGTCAATGTATGGAAAAAATTTTTTTTGAGGTACAGTTTCCCGAGAGGCATCAATTTTTTTGTAAATCTACACACATTCCGAAACGATTAAAAAAATTAAAATATATGTCATCTTTAGGGCTCTACCGCAGTGTAAAGATTTGATTTTTTTCTATTTTTCCGAAAAAAATTATATGCTAAAATATATTTACATATAATTATAGTATTTTTTTTATAAAAATAAATTAAATAAAAAAATATAGGAAAAATATAATTTAAAAAAAAATCCATATTACATTAAATATGTTTTCTTCTTATTTTTAATTTTATAGCTTGTCTTAAATCTATATTGCATGAAAAATATCATTTTTTAATTTTCAGCTCAGGGAGCCGAATTAAAAAAGTTTTTATTTGAAAACTTCAAACGATGGTAGAGCCCTAAAGATTTAGTCTAAAATTTTTTTTATTATTTTTCCCGTAATCTATAATTTATTTAGAGGCTTTTGGTAGGTCTCGCGTAAAAAAGTCAAATTCGGGACACTCTAATGCTCATATCAAGGGTAGCGTAATGCCGCCAATTTGTATGAAACAGCTGATTTTTTTTTCGCGATTTCGACTTTGTCTCCATAGTAAAAGTTGGTCAGTATGACCTACACATTCACTACGTAGAATTTGAACGGTCGAAAAAAAAACACCCTGTATATTTCGACTTAGATATCGGGTTTCACCACGCAGCCCTCGATATGTAATATTTGTATACCTATATTATATCAGGGATTTCATTATCAGAACACATAATATTTATTGTTTAGTAATATTGTAGTGTTATAATGGTGTTGTATTTTCTTTCATTTTCACATGCTACAGCCACTAATTCTATAATATTAAAATCACATTTAATTGATATTATTATAAGCTACACAGTACACAACATAAAATAAATATCAATAAGTAAAATAACATTATACGAATCACATTCGTAAATAATAACTGGTAACTTTGAATTAATAATAATTTAATTATTATTATTCATATATACATATAAGTTATTGAACACTTTTAGGGTGGGGACAATAAGATAGTAGATTATGTACATAGGTTCAAATTTGATATTAGCTGTAATAAAAATATTTACTAATAGCTCCAAAACGTATCGACTTAGTACAATGAGGGGAAAATATACTGCATAATACCAAATATAACCTGAGCATTAACTGTCAATGCCTCTTAAGGAAAGTTTGCTAGAAATATTCAGGTATTTTGAGTAAATACCTGAGATAATCAATTTCAAGACGAAATATTATATTACGTTACACGCGTAAAGGTGCATTCAGACCAAACGAGCATTCGCTATTCTAACCCCCTACTCTACGAAATTCGATCGTTACGCAAAACGTGATTCGTCGATTTCGTAGAGTGGGGGATAGAATAGCGAATGCTCGTTTGGTCTGAATGCACCTTAACTTACTCCTAAGCCTCTGATTATTTATCCCCGTCTAACAAGACTAACTTCAAGCAAAAGGAACAACTGTAGCAAGCTGTTAACTTAAGGCCAATCCCACTACTGCACAAGCACTCGGCGTGGCCCGGCCCGGCCTTTAGGATCATTATAATTATATTATCTTAATTTATATTACTACTTAATACAAAATGGCACAACTTTTAGAAAGGGGCAAGTTAAGTAGTTATCACTGGGAGTCTTTATGGGAAGTAGAATTAATTAAAATAGTTGTACATAATACGCGGCTATGTATTTTGATTACTGCCTGTATGTGTACTTTATCAAAACATGTGTAGCCTTTTTTCTTTAGGCCGTGGGTTTTCTGGTCGCCGGTCGCCGGCCAGAAAACCCACGGCCTTAAACAGGAATGAATCAAATTGTAGACGCACGAAGGCTTCAAACCGAAGCTATGTATGTATAACCATTTTAAAGTTCACTTATCACGATATCTTAATTCCTAAGAACGAAAACTAGTGTTGTGAGTTAAGGCTCCGTCGAATCTATCTAATGCCGTAAAATTGGAAATAAAATTTCTTGTAGATGGTATATTCCTACATTATGTTACGGTCTACTTTAAAGTTGCGGTCAGATGGTCCGAATGTGTAAGTAAAGTTGCTTTAGATAGCGTGCAAATATAATTGCAACTCACATACGGAATAAGCACGCAACCGAAAACAACTATGAGCTAGTTATGAGTAGTTGTAAGGGCATATTTTGTTAGCTGGCGCGGACACCCGCTGCGTGCGCACGCTCGCGGGTCCCGCTCAGTATTAAAATACGTCGCACGCGCCCGCACCAGTTAGCGCCGCTCGTACAATTTGACAATATTTCATATTTTTTAGTGCTAGTTTTTTGTCTGTTTTGAAAGAACTCAATATTAAAAGAGACACGTATTTTTTTATTCTTCAAAAAAAAATCTATTTTAGTGCGAAAATCCCTTTTTGTTACTGCCTCGAGTAGAAAGAGCGTAAGTTACAAACGTCAAGAATCAGCTAAATGACGCCACAAGTGATGTTTCGTACACATGTCATAAGAAAACGACGAAAAACAA
The DNA here is from genome assembly GCA_025490895.1 of Thaumatotibia leucotreta. Taxonomy (NCBI): domain Eukaryota; kingdom Metazoa; phylum Arthropoda; class Insecta; order Lepidoptera; family Tortricidae; genus Thaumatotibia; species Thaumatotibia leucotreta. Next base: position 46,731 of record JALPQI010001247.1, on the reverse strand, counting down.
GTGTCAAATGTCACTGCCAAACACAAGTGACATTCCAAACACAAGATTTTTTGTTTATAGTGGCATCTCTGAATCAGCTATGTGACGTCACTTCCCCTTTAAACCATTTTTAAGATTTTTAACAAAAAATATTGGGAAAAAAATATTTTTGTGATCTACATGCGTATATATCGAAATGTTCTTCGATTTAGAGACATCGAACATGTTGAAACGTTGTCAATTCCTTGTGAGACGAGCGTCCATTCCAGGTAATCCGCGTCAGCTAGCGCAGGCCCTACGCGCATTCGGACAATCTCGCACCGTTACTTAATCAACCGAACCTTAACTCGCATCACACACAAAAACGACACAATTACACTAACTATATCGAGTTGGTCCTTTACTAAACTACATCAGGTCACTAAAAAGCTCGGAGGACAACGCATGGTTTATAACTAAATTACTTATATAAATTCTCAGGATTGATAACTGGGAATATACTAATATTAATTACAGTAATTACCTAATATGTAATTAAGTAAAATTAGAAGTGGTAGATGATGCACTCGAATTCGACTTGGGCACTTTATGTGACACTGACAAGGTTTAAATTAGAATATAGATAAATCTTATTTGTTTAAATTACTTCAACCAATGACATTAAATAATAAATGGACGCACAGAGCCAAACAAAAAAACCAAGAAAAGTGGCACTAAAAGTCATTTCTATCATGTTTCAGTTGAAGCTAATAACGCTCACTTACAATAAACTATAATAAAAAAAACTCAAAGAATAAAAAACTTTGTGAAGTGAGCAATAAGTGTCAAATTTGCGAACAACACCGCAAAATAGTAGAAACTTTTTATGTTTAAGGAATAATGATGCTATACCGTAAGGTGACCAAATGTCAACTGTCAGAACTGAATAGCGGAGCAAAAGGAGCGCAATATTTACTTCTGCAGCCCATTTTTTGGGGCCATTTTTTTGAGCTGTTTGGGGATCTACTTATATATTCTAAATCAATGACTTCAACATAAAGTGCCCATGACCAATACTAGTAAAACTAGGAGTAGACGCGTGACATGACAACCCCCGATTTTAGAGCCCAAAGCCATACGTGGGCCTTATATCGTCGGTTGATCGCGAGCACAGTTTCACAGAGATCCACTCACTTGCTTCATGTAGCTTGTCACATGTCATCACTCTTATTTTACATAGACATAGAGTCTATCGCAAAAATCAAAGCAAGTGAGTGGGTACGTATGTAACTGGCGGTCGGAGACTGTTTTTTAAACCCGTATTACAAATGACGTCCTGTCCGGACGCTCTCCGGACGCCCACTATACTAGGACAAATCCGGGGAAACCCGGACGGATGATGACCCTGATCTTAATACGTATATTTTGTATGTATCCCAAAAAAAAAATGGATCTACGTGTCTACTTGGGACAGCACTTGCCTACATGGAATATTAATTAAGGTAGCAGTTGGTGGTAACAGTTGGGAATATTCCGATTTTCGAGTTCTAGAATCGACGACTAAACCTAATCGGATCGATGCTCTATACACGGGTGTTCGCGAGGCATTGGTGCATGCAAATTTATGGCATCGTGACATGACTCGCAAGGAGGCCGTATATTTATAAAATATTGCAAACGGCCCTTCTAAATCACGAATCTGTGTGATATATACCACAGTATAATAAATAGTACTAACGTACAGTATGGTAACACCCTTCCGACCACCGAAAGTGCGTCCTCCATTTCGTTAAAAAAATGTATAGTTACATATATACCTAGTACCTTTCAGACTTATCTAAAGTGTGTTGAAAAGTATCTGATGAAGTGATGATATATCTTACCGACATATTTCAGCTATCGTGATATATTTAAATCCGTTCCGTACCGTATACACAGGAACAACAAATTAAGTAAATTTAAACAAATGGCGTAGGTAAGCAGTGTGTTTAGAAGACGATGTTCTTCTTCTATGTTTGATTTTAGTCGGTAAGAGCCTTACATGAAACTTATTTTTAACTGACTTCAAAAAAGGAGCAGGTTCTCAATTCGATTAATTTTTTAAATATTTTTTTTACGTTATTCTGAATCTCCGAGGAACGTGATTATTTTCTAATCGAACGGGTATAACGACGCGATAGTCCAGTTGGCACCAAATCGGGGTCTGATTATGGGATCGGTTTTTTTTATTTGGTTCTTATTAGTAACATTCATTACCTATCTATACACAACGATACATTACACTGATGCGAAACTGTTGGGTTACAATAACCCGGCTGTTCGAGCAATTTATTTCGTCTTTATAATTTTATTAGACTATTATATTTCAATTGGATGAAATTGAAATGTAACCCAAGCATAGAAATAAAGAACTATGTTATATAGGGTGATTGATTGCGGTGAGTGTAAGTCGCGATCCCAACTGTGAAAAACGTGTTAACTCTTTATGTCCCGGGACTCTGTGACTAGTCATTCAAATATGAACAACTAATTATTCCAATTTAAAAATCATTTTTATTTATACTAGGTGGTCGTTGGAGTTGATCACTAAGACGAAAAGGGTTAAGATGGTCTTTCTGAATAAGGTTTCCCAGGGGACCTATATGAACAAAAGTACTTCTTTACTAGTAGTTAAAGTTCGAGTTCATTAATCGTCGTTGAGATTGCCAATTCCGTTATGTGCACGATTTCAGGAACTGAAAAATCAATCCAAATGACATATGTTTACAGTCTTCTTTTGTCAAATTTGAAATTTACACATAACAGAATTGGCAATCTCAACGACGTAATATGGATACATTTCTCGCGCACTGCCATAGCCTCCTGCCGCCCAGGCAATAAAAATTGCCAGTGAATTTGGAATTATTAGTGCAGGAAATATAATAGGATTTCATTTGTTTCATTTGACCTTTTAATAGGCCTCTGGGCGGCAGGAGGATATTGGAGCGATGGCCTGCTTTACGTATCGAGAAAACCTAACGTTACCAATACTTGCAAAGTCATGGTACGGCTACAGTCCGTCGATTCGATTGTGATTGTTGCAACCAGACCTTAATCGATTAAACTGAGTCTGAACACAAGTGTACACTAACGTTATCTGTACCTATTGTGTACACAAGTGTCACACCGAAATATTGACTGCCTTGCCTTAGCTGTAATCTTTTCAGGAGTCCAAACCGAAAAAAATATTTTATCACGCGTAACAGATGTGCTTACCATAGAAAAAATCAACTGCGAAAGACTCTGGCTGTCACGGGATTCGAACCCGTTTCCTCTGGATTGCCGGTCCAACGTGCTTCCAATTACACCAGACGACCTTCCGTGAATCACAGCGAATTTAGTCAATGGTATTGTGAAACTAATCACTAGCGACATCTGTACTTAATGTTTCAAAGGTACTACAACCTTAAGCCACTCAAAGACGTGTGTCTACCACAATCGTCCGCAAATTCGACAACTCTCCGTTGCGTTGAATTTGCTAGATTTTATCATTTATCAAACATATAGCACGGCCAAAATATATAGCATATTTGGCACAATTTACAACTTTGTTACTTTAGGTCTACTACTCCAGGCGTAATACTCATGACATGAAAGTCATGAAACTCACGATAATTAAATTTATATTTATAAATAATATCGCAATTTCCTATGTAGTTAGATTAACATTAATATTTATTATAATAATTGACGAAATGTGCAACTAATGTTGCAGATTCATTTATTTCGTTTGAAGTAGTTAAGTTATTTCATTATGTAGGTACTTACCGCGCAACTTGGGACTAGGTCGATTTGTATAAGAATATCCCATGATATTTATTTTATTTATTAAGCAGTAATTATAACATACACCGTGTCCAACAAGTTCGAATACACATATTTTACCTCAGTTCTAAAAATACAGGAATCACAGGTTATCAAATAGTAATGTAAAGTAAAGAGTATTTTCATCTTAATAAAATACAACCACAATGAATGTGTCATATCCGCAGTGTCGAAGAAGAAAAGTGCCAAAAAAATACTTGCTCGGCACGCAGGTGACGAGTTAATTTTTATTACGAGAATCCGTATGGGGTAGAACAGACTTATCATGTTTAAAATTGGCGATTGTGGGTACCAAGTATAGAACACATTCCGGGCTATCAGAAAAATGGTCCTAGGTTCCAGAGCTCACTATTGACCATGGCGTGGGATGCAGTATGTAAGCGAGTTACACTGCCTTAAGTACTTTTAGATAAAAGCGTTAAAATTAACGTTTTTTCTATAAAACCGAATTTGTGGAGAAGATAAATGCTCCTAAGTTTAAAAGGTGCTTGGGAAAGAGTATCATGTATTGGCAGTTTTTTTAGCCGAAACATGATTTGCTTGCAAGTTTAGGCATATTAGATTATTTTGAATGGTAATACATGCTTTAAAGACTACATTTTTATAAAATCAGGAAACTAAATAAATAAATAAAGGTTACCAGGGGTATTGGGGGCTTGGGGGTCAAATGTGAAGAAAATGGTGCATGCCGCGTAAGATCCATTTGAAACGCGTTTGAGGCTGGTAAAAAAGTTATAGCTGGAGTTATTCCAAAATATTTGTTGTGAACACCCAAAATATTTGATGAATGGCACACTTATATACTATAGTATATAAGTGTGCCATTCATAAAACATAATAATAACTGTAGGATCTTTTTGCCCATTTGTTTTATTCGATATTTGTTCTGTATTCGGATTTATTGGACACGGTGTATACTGCTTAGGAGTATTAACAGATTATCAAGGGCAGTTTGCGGGTAAGTATATTTAAGTATTATCATATCATCTGTTAAAGTAATACTTTTGTCTGAGAACATACGTCGAAGAGTAAGTGTACAAGAACGAACATACTAGAATATACGAGGTACAAAAGTAGAGAATTCACTCAAGAATATCGATTGCACATGTCATATAAAAAACGCATTAGAGCAGCAAACATGACTTGATACGTTCGACCTAGATGCGTGTACGTTGCCCTACAAGAAAACCTTGAACTGGATATATGTAATATGTTTACTTTAAATAAGGAAAATAGGTGGAAGTTTTTTTTTTGTTTAGATATTAAATATTCTGAGAACTATAGGCACAAAAGTGGGGATACAGGATTTCCCAACGATAAATGTTGTTTTCCCACTATAAGAGGTTTATTATATGTGTCATCAGTACAGGTTTAATATGTTGAGTAACTGAAAATCGTTATGACTGTACTAAAGAACTATAAAAGAAAAGTATGTTCGTATCCATCCGTAATTAAATGATGATATGTGTAATTGTGTATTAAGACGTAGTATTCTAATGTACTATGGAACTATGAATCATTTGATTCATAGTTCATTTTACGCACGCAGGCATTCGTTCCAATTAAGGTATGATTAATGCTACCATGAATAGAAGCTGTAGGTAATTCAGTTCTATATGAGATCCAACTTCTAGGAGCAGAATTCCATCTAAAAGTCTATGCTGACATTGCTGACGTTCAGGCAAATTCATTAGACTCCTAACAAGAACTATCAGTATCATAGAATGAATTAGAAGTATGTAGCTTTCACACAACACAGACAACACATCATAAAGCGTTTACCGAGAACGAGAGGTCACCTCATATAGGTGTAAATTTATATGTTGACTCCAAGAGTAGTACAGAGTAAGCATAATACAGGCGCACAGCCTAGATTTAGCTTCAGAAATGTATCTAATTTAATGTGAACTGTGCTAAATTGTAGATGTTGAAGTATCAATGACAGCTGCCTGTATACAATTAAATACAAATAATAAAATAAATATAATACCTACAGGAGACATTTTTCGGTAGCAACCACAAGTTATCTTAACTTGTTACCGAAGTTATTTACAATATTATCACTGTTTTATCAACAACTGCCCAATATTTGTAACCTATATTGCTTATTGTTTTCCTAAAGCGCCTTTAAGACACCCTTCAGGCTTGGCCAAGCACACGCATTTAGACAGCGCGACACGAGCTGGGCGCGATGAGAAAGATACCGCTCCATCACGCTCTCATCGAGCCAAAGATCGGATACCAGTATATTCTCCATACAAAAGAACGGTTCTTTTTTTCGTTCTTCGGTATATACATTATTTTTTAATGGAGTAATTTAAAACTACGATAATATGTTAATTACAAAAAATAAACAATAGGTACTGCATAAGGGTACAAAATATTTTAAAACATTGGGATATTTCGATGTTTTAGAAAAGACTGGTTTCGATCCTAATACCGCGCTCTCAAAACGTGTGTTTGAAGCCTTTAAAGAGGTTTTATAACCCCATCAAGAGTCTTTGTAATCCCTCAGGCTGAAAACCAAGATGCCAATGTCTAACTCAATCATGAACGAAAGGCTTTGTCAAACTATAAAAAACAGTGACAGAGAGAAAACTATGATACTCAGGGCAGATTTTTCAATCCCCAGTTAAGGGACCCATGAGTTAAATGTATCACTACTATTTTCTCAAGTCATTAGTCAAAAAAGGACAGAGCTAAAATTTATCTGACAGATACTGCAAACTGGGTATTGAGAAATCATCCCTTAGTGTTAGGAATTGGCAACTTGGCTACGCACAGATTAACAGCCTATCCCCTAGCATCATTGGTGTCCCTATCCTCGCCCCTGTGCTTATGCGTGCACGCATGCAGTAGTGAGTGGTAACAACCTGTCAGCCGCTGCCGGAGGGTCTCGTCGAGCTCGCGGTCCGCCCGCTGGGCGTCGGCGCTGGGCTTGGGGGCTGCGGGGAACGTCACTAGCACGATGCTCATGTTGTCTTTGCTGCCCTGTAAAGTGGGATAATGGTTAGTGCTTTGGAATGAAAGCTCATAGTACAAGATTTTGACTTGTAGAATATAATGAATGGTGCCCACACATAGGATGTTACTTCTGTTCTATAATTTAACAGGAACAATATTACAGAATACTAAAATGTCAAAGAGAGAAAGATGATGTTATACACAGGATGTTTTTTTAGATTTCTGTTGAATGAACAGGTTACTTGGGACATTAATAGAAGTTGCCTGGTATATCGGCATTTTGTTAATTTCGTAAAAAAAAAAAATAATTGTAATGGCAAGTGTGAGAGAACCTTAAAAATAAGATCTCAGGTGACTAACGTCAAAATAAGTAACATTAGGATGTAATAAAGGTTGCAATACATATGTTCAGTCATTAAACTTATAGAGTTAAGGACACTAGTTTCTTAGAGAAATTGATTATTTTTGACCTAATTAAGCTTCCCATCAATTTAACGGAAATCAATAAAAATACGGTATACACCGTGTTTTTACACATTTTTTATCATCAATGTGGACGAATGAACAATGGAGCACCACCATACTCTGGAAAACCAGCTTGTCCGTAGAAAAGGCGACAAAAAAAAATAGTTTGAAGAGGCTTCCCATAGAAAAATGTAATTTTGACGCCTTTCTTTATTGACAAGCTGGTTGGCCAGAATTTATGAATAGCCATATCTCGCTTTTAACTTATTTAATTGTTGACAGTCTTTATGGAATCTTCCAATCTATGGGATCTTTGTAATTGCCTCATTATAGATACAAAGCTTGTTTTAAACTCTCTCTTGCATGATGTTATGCATTTTCTTGGAAAATAGAATAATTATAACACAATTACCAATGACTATGTTGCAGTGTAATCAATCATTCAAACTTATGTAAGTGAATTTACATACTAGGTTTTAAAATAAACAAACAAACTTATGTAATACAATTATGTTTCCTCTGTTCAAGAGCCTATTAGTAAGACGGCAATGACTCATTCTAACCATACATATTCAAAGTCTAAGCAATTTAGAACTGAATTTCTTTGATGTTGCCTATTTCCAGACAACTTTATGATAATATAAGTCATGTGCCAAATTTTTAAACTGCAACCTATATACCTCAGTCCACACCGCAGCCACATTATTGAATAAGCATGTGCACACTAAACTAGCTGCTTTGCGAACCAATCACCATGCAAGGCAGCTCATTCAGTGTGGACCTGGCTAATAACATGCAGATAATGCTTATTGCTGATTATACACATTGTACCTAAACCTAATCCCACCAGTAGCTGATCATCTACCATAACAAATGTTTCAATAGATCAGTATCAGTCATCAATGATATCATTCTTCTATTTTAATTTGTTTCCTATTGTTTTATATCTGTGTACTTAGTTAGATATGAATCAGTAATTTATTGTTTACCTGACTATTCTTAATTAAGTTCTTGGACCAAGGTTATTACATGATTATGGATGAGCATTTGAGATAAATATATATTAGGTTTACAGTTGGAAAATTTCAGGGAGGTCAATTTAGGAAACTATTTTGAAAGTGCCTATATTATTCTACAGATGTAGTGAGAAATGACTTGCCTTCGGAAACGTTCGTCAACGTCATGCTGTTTCAGTCTATCTCACTGAGACTGACAGTAATAGCTGTCATGCTACTTCAGTCAGACTCGGTGACACTGCCTGAAACAGCATGTGTTTACGAACGTTTCCGAAGGCAAGTAATTTCTCACTACACCTGTAACAGTAGGTAACAACATTTTGAGAGAGCTGAAACAGTTTATCTGAAACATTGTAGGATCACTACAGAATTTCGAAATATAGATTAGTTTCGACTGAGGCCTGGAATGTAACCAAAGAGCTCAGAAAACTCGCAGTAACTGAGAGAGTGATCAAACCATTCTTTATAAGCATTTTTGAATCATCTGACATAGCAAGTAAAAAACAAGAAACTACTACTACCCTGGTTCTAACCCTGACCTGAGAAGAACCAGTAAGAAACTCAGACAGAATTAGAAACTCCGACTTAAGGTTAATCAGTAAGGTAATAAATGGAACACATAGACGAACAGAAGTGGAGGTTGACAGGCCATAAGATGCGTGACAAAACAAGAAAGTGATGCAAAAGGGTCACTGAATGGTACTTAAGAGACGTTAACAGAAACCCGGGACACCAGTCCTCTAGGTGGGAAGATGAACTAAAACTAACTGTGGGTCACAACTGGAGAATGGTCACACAAGATAGTGGAAAATGTTGGAAGAGGCCTTTGTCAATGGGAATGCTAACCTAAGAGACATTTTGTAGAATCCTGTAAAATGTCCAGATTAAGAAGGGCTTATTATTATTGTTATTTCAGCTAGGATGATAAAGGTTGACCCAATAAACTAGAACCCATTGATTTTTTTTATATCTGGCTGCATAGGTGTATGGTGCTACCCATTGCAATTTCAGTTTACATAACGATAAACTCTATTTACATACAAGTTGTTTTTTACTGAATAATAACAAACTAGTGGCAGTGACCACGAAAAATATTTCAGATAATCTGGTTCATAGAAATAAGTTACACTCTCAATGAAGAAAAGATTGAAGATGATGAGTTAAACTATTCAGTAGGTTTAACTAAATTCAATGCTTATCATGAACAACCCTATAATCAAAAATAGTATGCTCCTGCAATTGGAATTCTAGTGCTTCTTTGTTAGAATTCAAATTATGACTAAGTGTCTTGAGATGCAGCATTGATCATGATAAGCATTGAATTGTCAAACTTTATGTTAAGTCCAAACAGTCACAAACAAGTGTGAACATGTTCTGGCTTCAATAGCATAGCATATTGTATCCTAGCTCGGAGCTATCTACCTGTGCGCCGCATGTTCATTTTGTTCAACTATTTCTTCACTCTGTTGTGCTTACTTATGAAATCAGGAAATAGGAACTAATGCCAAGAATGTTGATGAGTGTAAAAAATTGCTATACTTAGGTAGTGTAGTATTATACAATTTCAACAGGCATAATAGAAGCATATTTTTATCTAATTAATAACAACTTTGATTAGTAATAATTATTACATGATGGTTAACAAACTTTAAAAAGTCTTTAATAGTTTGTATTTGTTTAAGTGGAAGCAAAAAATGCAACATAACAGTTATATTTACCTTATAAAGACAGGTATCAATGACCTGATTGGTCACAGCCACCAAGTCGTCCGTCAACTGCAGCAGGGAGTGTACATAGGCACACAACGCCTCGTTACTCATCACATCCCACACTCCATCACAAGCCAGCACCAAAAATTCATCTTCTCCCTCAGAGCGCTCATGAGTTGACACCTCTGGCTCCGGGGACACTAGCTGCTCACACGGACCCCGGTCCAGCACCTTCTTGTACTCATAATCGCCCAATGCTCGAGACACAGCTAAGCTCCCATTTACACGCTGAATCATAACTGAACCACCAGCTTGAACTATGCGAGACTTCTCCGACGGTAGCTCGGGCTTGTGGTCTCGCGTAGCGAATATTGGTTGACCGTTACGTGCAAGCACAGCGCGCGAGTCGCCGCAATTCGCTATGTATATTTGTTTAGGTGACACGAAGGCGCATACGGCGGTGGACCCCGACTTCTCCTCGCCATTCGACAGCTCGGGTAGCTCGCGCATTTTCTTATCTAGATCCAGGAAACCGGCCCGGATCGCTTCCGCGATCTCTTCGCGCCGGAACTCGTCAGTCTGCAGGATACATTCCAGCAGGTTGTCGGCGCAGTGTGCTGACACCCGCGCACCCGCGTGACCGTCGAACACCGCGAAGTAACTCCAATCCGATAGTGTTCCGTTTAGAGTGCACTGTGCGTGGTGTGCATCTTCCATTTCCACGCGCCAACCTTGCATCGACGCCACGCCATAGCGAAGACCGTTTCCTTCCCCGTTCTCATTATACTTCTTAGTTTCGGGCTTGTTCAAAAACGCCCCCATACTGAGTCCTCTCTCTGATTTCTTAAGTTGTTATTCGCACATAGTTTCCACACCATCAGGCACTCGCAAGGCGAACGTCGCGACCGATAACGTAAAAGGGAAGCATCACTGGAAGTACGATACGATCTCGCGGCAGGAGCACGTCAGACGGTCGAGCAGTTGCGCTGCTGGCGCGGAGTCTCCACGAACCGAGTCTTTACTAATTAGCTGCTTACACAAGCGTATTATTACACGATTATGCTGATTTGATGACAAATGCCTTGCGCTATTTAGATTAATTCGTAAAACGAAAAAGCAACTCAAAAGAATGAATGGCGGACATAAATAGTAATTGTCTATGATTTCTTTTTTTAATTTCATTAATTAATCTTGTCTCTGGGTTTCATTTCATTGAAATCGCATTGAAGGTTATGATAGTTGTACAAAATACACGTTGAATGCTACGCATTTTGGTAGGTTTTAAAATGTTTATGATATTATTTCCTTTTGTACAAAAAACAGGGATCTTTTTTAACATTTTTTTCAAAGATGTGCTGTAGATAAGCAGAAACGAAACGCATAAATTAAATACAAGTGCGCGAAAGAAACGACATTTTAAAATGCAACATTTATATAAAAAATATTTTAACGGATTTACTAATTATATTTCTAGTAATGCTTAAAATGCCTATAAATATAATTTTCTAATGTTACGTAATTTTTACCCAATTTACCCAAACGCCGACAATACTTTATCTGTGTGAGACTGAGACGTCAACGTCAATTGTCAAATATCGAGGTTATGTTTTGCGGATTCTTTCCTTGCAATAATCGCTGTAATAGCACATATTCCAATTTTTATAGCACACATAATTATGTTACAAATTGAGGTGTACATCGCTACCAAGTTTCTACTTTATTAAGTGTTTTTTTGGGTCGTATTGAAACATAACCCCAACTTTATTTACATGTTATAAATACCATTGTGTAATTACTATTTACCGCTAATGTAATATTTTATAAATTATATAACATGTACAGGAACCTATTATTACGGTTAGTTGATGAATAACGACTTCCTTTCATTCAATCTGTACCATCTCCATAATTATTTTGTATAGTAACTTTACTTACCTCTTCTGCAGTTTACCCATTAGACCATTGAAGAGAGAATCAGTTCCATTATTTACGAGCATCAGGAAAACACAAGAATTTAATATTCAGGCTCGTCAACTATCAGTAACATGTATCTTTTGCAAGAAACGAAGAACTGCAGAAGAAAAGGTTTGTCATAACATTATTTTATATTAATTAAAGTTTATAAAATGTATCACTGTCATCAAATTGTATCCTTTATCACAGCAGTACACTAGGATGTAAATTGAGTCTTTAGTGACAGTACCAGCCTGTAACAAAATACTGTCTTGTGATTGTTTTAAAAATTGAATGGGTAATGTATGATATTTTGCAAATTCAGGGCCTTAGAAATCTCTCCCTAACTTGCTTTTTATAACAGTACATAAAGAAGAAGTAATTGCTTATTTTAAAATATAAACCAGTGTAAGTATTAAAAATATAATTAATTTAGGCAGCAGATAACCAAGGGAGAGAAGCTATCAGATACTCTCCTAAAGCAGGCTCAGACGTGGTGGGGATATGGAGAAACATGACTGTGAGGGATCTGGCGGAGGTGTTGAAAAAGGATGTGGGTATGTATTTGCATTGGTAAATTAGTTAAATTTTATTCTTCAGATATGCAGAAGTAAATAACATTGTATGTAGTACACAGAATTTATAAGGTGCTTATATATTATTATTGCAATATTAATAAAACACCAAATGTCTAAAACAAACTGTTACAGTTACTGAGTTACTAGATTATTTATGTAAGTTTTTCATCTAAGTCAAGAAAAAATCACCAATTATCATCATAGGGGAGGGGGGGTCATCGGCCAAATCATGTGTAATTTTTTGTTACTCTCGAATCTGCTGAACAGCATTATAGCCAGTAAAAAAATCTTTACTTTTTATAAAACACTTTTTAAATACTAAGTTTAAAACTTCGTGAACATTTACCATGTAGTTGGCAAACAAGTGTGTAAATTCAAGTGTTATTAAACGGACTACTTCAGTTATCAAAAAGTTACACGACATATTGGCTAGGGGGGCCAGAAAATATCATATCACCATGGGGCATGGGGGGTCTAAAACAGGCCAAAATCGTATGACGTGCTTAATGGACAAGCCCTTACCTGCAGTACAGGCTTTGCCTAGTGCAGGAACCAGGTTAACTATTGTTGTAAACCCATACCACGAATAAATGTATATATAGGGTATATTTGTAACCTTGAAAGTATAAACTGGGGAAAATGTAGATGTCAATATTGATATTGATACAATGTTTAATGTCCAGCAAGCTGTTCTTCTTGCGTTTTTTGTTACTAACATTATGCCGTATTTGTGTCTTTCAGACCATGTGTTCAAGGTGCTGGAATTCGCAGATAAGACATCAGACGTAAACTACAAAGCTGACACCGTGATACACAATCCTCAGGTTGTACGCGACATAGTCAAGATATCAGGATTCAGATTCAAATTGGTACCCAGGCCTGATGCAGAACCGGAAGTTGAAGAGGTAAGTGCACTAGAATCTGTGGACTTTTAGAGCTGTCACAAATCTTTTTCTTAAGAAATATTATTTACATAATGCTAAACAATGAAATATTTTTTTAATTAAATTAAAAAAACATGCACCTCTAGTTTACAATTATTTTCAAATACTGTTAAAGTCAAAGTCAAAGTTATCAATCAAAGCGCTATCTAAGTGTAAAGGCCCGGCCACGACATTGGTCTAAGTTGACCAGCGGCGAGCGAATCCATGAGTTGAAGCGGGATGCCGATATGGGTACTCCCTCTCGCACGTACGGTTTTCCGCTAAGCCGGTCGCCTTAGACCAATATCGTGGCCGCGGCATAAGGCCTGAGTGGCGAGCGTCGAGCGGCGCGTCCAGCGGAGCGTGCAGCGGGGCGTCCATGTAAACAAATGCAAACATATGCACATGGCCTGAGTACACGCTGTTGAAACGCTGTCGCTAAGTGTAAAGGCCCAGCCACGACATTGGTCTAACGCGACCAGCGGCGAGCGAATCCATGAGTTGGAGCGGGATGCCGAGATGGGTACGAGAGGGAGCACGTATGGTTTTCCGCTAAGCCGGTCGCCTTAGACCAATGTCGTGGCCAGGACATAAGGCCTGAGTGGTGAGCGTCGATCGGCGCGTCCAGCGGAGCGTGCGGCGGGGCGTCCATGTAAACAAATGCAAACATATGCACATGGCCTGAATACACGCTGTTGAAACGCTGTCGCTAAGTGTAAAGGCCCAGCCACGACATTGGTCTAAAGCGGCGAGCGAATCCATGAGTTGGAGCGGGACGCCGAGATGGGTACGAGAAGGGAGCACGTCTGGTTTTCCGCTAAGCCGGTCGCCTTAGACCAATGTCGTGACCGCGGCATAAGGCCTGAGTGGCGAGCGTCGATCGGCGCGTCCAGCGGAGAGTGCGGCGGGGCGTCCATGTAAACAAATGCAAACATATGCGCATGGCCTGAGTACACGCTCTTGAAACGCTGTCGCTAAGTGTTAATAAATAAATAAATACCTTGGGATGGGACATCTTACACAAATCAACCTAGTCCCACGGTAAGCTCAATGAAGGCTTGTGATGGATGGGGTACTAGGCGACGATATACAGGGTGGAAAGGGACGACGATCCCGATGTATAGATAGACACAATATATTTATATACTTAAATACATAGACTAGACAGCCATGACCAAGGATTAAATATTTGCGATAAATAAATACACAAATAATGACCTCGCCGGTATTCGAACCCGGATCCTCCAGCTTCGTAGGCAGGGTCACTAACAACTGGGCTACGGAGGTTGACAAAGCGTAAGGCTTGAGTGGTGAGCGTCGTGCGTCCGGCGGGGCGGGCAGCGACGCGTCGAGCGTCCAAGGAATTTGATCAACGTGTACTCAGGCCACGCGCATACGTTTGCATTTGTTTAACATGGACGCCCCGCCACTCGCCCCGCTTCGATCGAGTGTGCGACTGAGTGCAGTCAGTGCAGTTTGGACTCTAACCCCCTATTATTGTTTTTCCCTTACGGTCTTATCAATATGTCCATAAGCGCTTGTGATCTAGCGGTAAAACGTACGGCTGCTACGCAACGGTCGTGGGTTCAATCCCTGGCTCGTACAAATAAGTTTTTCAAAAAACTTATGTACGAAATGTCATTTAACATTCACAAGTGCTTTACGGTGAAGAAAAACATCGTGAGGAAACCTGCATACACCTGCGAAGAAATTAAAGGGTGTATGTAAAGTCCCCAATAATTACTGGGCCTGCGTCGAGACCACGCAAAATAGGCACGTTTGATGTCGAGTTGCGGAAAAATGGTCAGAATACAACAACAACAACAAGGGACAAACAATACTTAGGGCCTACGCTAGCTGACGCGGATTATCCGGAACGGACGCTCGTCTAACAAGAAATTGCAAGAACGGCTCTAACTGGTGCGGGCGCGTGCGACAGATTTTAATACTGACCGGGCGGCCGCGCCAGCTAAGGGCCCGGCCACATGACCACGGTGCGGCGTCGTAAACGTAAAACGGCGCAGCGTCGGGGCATTGCACGTTATCGCACCGTGTGAAAATACGTTGCGGCATCGTGCAGATACACGTTGCTGCACCGGGCAAATACACGTTGTCGCGCCGGGCGCCGGCGCCGTGCAGATTAACGTTGCGGTGCCGTGTTGAGTAAATGCATGGTGAGGGAGGTGTCACGTTGTACCACGACGCCGTACCTTCTCGTACTTCTCCAAACGTTTTTGCGATCAGTCTGCAATTCAACATGGATCCTATAACACGTATTCTGCTCTTGTTGCTTATTA
Organism: Thaumatotibia leucotreta; assembly: GCA_025490895.1. Classification (NCBI taxonomy): domain Eukaryota; kingdom Metazoa; phylum Arthropoda; class Insecta; order Lepidoptera; family Tortricidae; genus Thaumatotibia; species Thaumatotibia leucotreta. The sequence continues at coordinate 31,004 of JALPQI010001247.1, read as the reverse complement.
GAAGAAGCATAAAGAAAAAGCAAAGGAAAAGAAAATATTGGATAAATCCATATCTTTCTATTAATTCCATTATGAATCATGATTCTGAATTCTACCAAAGAAATCAACAAATCGGCATCTATGTCCTCAACCATCTTGAACAAAGGTAATTACTAAATGAGTAAACGGTGAACTGAATCGTCGCAATCCTTTTGTTGAACTTGTTGAACAAAGTAGTCTCGCCGTGCGCGTTGCACCGTCAAGACGATGCCGCAACGTGTTTGCACGACGCGGCAACGTGGATTTGTCCGGTGCAGCAATATGTTTCTGAACGACGCGGCAACGTATTTCCGCACGGTACGATAACGTGCTATGCTCCAACGCCGCGCCGTTTCACGTTTACGACGCCGCAACGTGGTCATGTGGCCGGGCTCTAACGTAGGCCCTTAGCTTGTTAAGTTAGGGGACGTTTATGAATAAGAGTTATAAAAGTTGTCTCTATTTAGAACAAGGACGCAGTGCCGGCACCGCCTGCACCACCTGAAGCATTACGACCGCGGCCGCCCGTCGTCTGCGTGATGGGCCATGTCGATCACGGGAAAACAACGCTTTTAGATGCCCTCAGAGACACGTCTGTGGTGGACCAAGAGTTTGGGGGGATCACGCAGCATATTGGAGCGTTTGAAGGTAAGGTTTAAATAAGTAGTCGAATTTAACTTCGATTTTAATAGTGTGGGCAACCTATTGGCATTAACAAAACCACGAATCTTTTACTCGTGCGGTCGTGCGAAGTACTTAGGTTGCGCTGTGAGGCACGTCGATAATAGGAAACAAATAAAAAAAAACTTTTTACGTTAATGCCAGCATGCAGGAGATTGCAGCATTCACACTATTCACAGTTCGATGTTCAAGTATTAACTGTCCCAATATGTCTATAAATCGAATCGATTTGTGTAATAGTTAGTGTCCCAGGATCGTTCTTTGCTTTGCGACAAAACTTTGATAACTCAGAACATCTTTCATACAAAGAAGTCTTTCATACAAATTCTGTGAAGGGGTGAAGGAAGGACAGATCTTCTACTATTGTGCAGTTATAATATGTACCTAAAATACTTTATTTTATTGTTATCTTGTATCATGACGCATTAGTTCTAATCTAAGCTGTAATGTCATATTAACGTGTTTATAAAATTCAATAAAATTAACCCCTTACCGCATACGAAACCATATATGGCCGCTACAAAATTGAACAAATTTCAAGATTTTTTTTTTCATACGGTAAGGGGTTAAAAAAAATATCACGGTTAAGTCCCAAAGCATCGATTTATTAATTCTCTTGTCCTCAGTAAAACTGGCGTCCGGCGAGACAGTGACATTCCTCGATACGCCGGGACATGCCGCGTTCACGGCCATGCGGTCCCGCGGCGCGTTCGCCACCGACATCGTCGTCCTAGTGGTCGCCGCTGATGATGGCGTCATGCAGCAGACTGTGGAGTCAGTCCGGATGGCGAGAGAAGCTGACGGTCAGTAGGTTATAGCCAGTATAGGGTACTGACGTCACTCTAGCCCGGACATGCGGTCCCGTGGCGCGTTCGCCACCGACATCGTCGTGTTAGTGGTGGTGATGATGGCGTCATGCAGCAGACTGTGTAGTCGGTCCGAATGGCGAGAGAAGCTGACGGTCAGTAGGTTATAGCCAGTATAGGGTACTGACGTCACTCTAGCCCGGACATGCGGTCCCGCGGCGTTTTCGCCACCGACATCGTCGTCCTAGTGGTCGCCGCTGATGATGGCGTCATGCAGCAGACTGTGGAGTCTGTCCGGATGGCGAGAGAAGCTGACGGTCAGTAGGTTATAGCCAGTATAGGGTAATGACGTCACTCTAGCCCGGACATGCGGTCCCGCGGCGCGTTCGCCACCGATATCGTCGTGTTAGTGGTGGTGATGATGGCGTCATGCAGCAGACTGTGGAATCGGTCCGGATGGCGAGGGAAGCTGACGGTCAGTAGGTTATAGCCAGTATAGGGTACTGACGTCACTCTAGCCCGGACATGCGGTCCCGCGGCGCGTTCGCCACCGACATCGTCGTGTTAGTGGTGGTGATGATGGCGTCATGCAGCAGACTGTGGAGTCGGTCCGGATGGCGAGAGAAGCTGACGGTCAGTAGGTTATAGACAGTATAGGGTACTGACGTCACTCTAGCCCGGACATGCGGTCCCGCGGCGCGTTCGCCACCGACATCGTGTTAGTGGTGGTGATGATGGCGTCATGCAGCAGACTGTGGAGTCGGTCCGGATGGCGAGAGAAGCTGACGGTCAGTACTGTAGTTATAGGATACCTGGAATGGGGATACTGTCGTCACTCTAGCCAGGCCACGGTCATAGCCATGCGGTTCCGCGGCGCGTTCGCCACCGACATCGTCGTGTTAGTGGTGGTGATGATGGCGTCATGCAGCAGACTGTGGAGTCTGTCCGGATGGCGAGAGAAGCTGACGGTCAGTAGGTTATAGCCAGTATAGGGTACTGACGTCACTCTAGCCCGGACATGCGGTCCCGCGGCGCGTTCGCCACCGACATCGTCGTATTAGTGGTGGTGATGATGACGTCATGCAGCAGACTGTGGAGTCAGTCCAGATGGCGAGAGAAGCTGACGGTCAGTAGGTTATAGCCAGTATAAAGTACTGACGTCACTCTAGCCCGGACATGCGGTCCCGCGGCGCGTTCGCCACCGACATCGTCGTGTTAGTGGTCGCAGCTGATGATGGCGTCATGCAGCAGACTGTGGAGTCGGTCCGGATGGCGAGAGAAGCTGACGGTCAGTAGGTTATAGCCAGTATAGGGTACTGACGTCACTCTAGCCCGGACATGCGGTCCCGTGGCGCGTTCGCCACCGACATCGTCGTGTTAGTGGTGATGATGGCGTCATGCAGCAGACTGTGGAGTCGGTCCGGATGGCGAGAGAAGCTGACGGTCAGTAGGTTATAGCCAGTATAGGGTACTGACGTCACTCTAGCCCGGCCATACGGTCCCGCGGCGCGTTCGCCACCGACATCGTCGTGTTAGTGGTGCTGATGATGGCGTCATGCAGCAGACTGGGAAGTCGGTCCGGATGACGAGAGAAGCTGACGGTCAGTAGGTTATAGCCAGTACAGGGTACTGACGTCACTCTAGCCCGGACATGCGGTCCCGCGGCGCGTTCGCCACCGACATCGTCGTGTTAGTGGTGCTGATGATGGCGTCATGCAGCAGACTGGAGTCTGTCCGGATGGCGAGGGAAGCTGACGGTCAGTAGGTTATAGCCAGTATAGAGTACTGACGTCACTCTAGCCCGGACATGCGGTCTTGTGGCGCGTTCGCCACCGACATCGTCGTATTAGTGGTGGTGATGATGACGTCATGCAGCAGACTGTGGAGTCTGTCCGGATGGCGAGGGAAGCTGACGGTCAGTAGGTTATAGCCAGTATAGGGTACTGACGTCACTCTAGCCCGGACATGCGGTCCCGCGGCGCGTTCGCCACCGACATCGTCGTGTTAGTGGTGGTGATGATGGCGTCATGCAGCAGACTGGAGTCTGTCCGGATGGCGAGGGAGGCTGTAGTGTAGTGATGGAGTCAGTAGTATGTTATGGGTATATCCCCATAACAGCCGACTTCACTGAGTTTTTACAACCAAATATTTCTCATTTGCTTAAAAAGTTTGTAACAAAAATTATCGTATAGGTACTGAAAGCACCGACTTTTCTTTTTGTAGGAATGGTTTTGCTGACCTGCGTCATACATAAACAAAATTATTTTTAGGATCCTTTATTCTCTTACTTTTTCCTGCTTAACTTTGACCTTAAACGGATCACTACTATTTTTCTTACAACCTGTACGCTTTGAGGATTTAGTATGGGGAGACGGTATCGCTATAACTTTCCTAACAAAACATTCTGCCAATTTCCGAGGGGGACGAGGTAGCACACATGTAAACGATCTAACTACAAATGCATTTCTTCTTCTCGTTACTACTCACGCACACTTAAACAATACCACAACACTAAGTTAAATTATCACACCAATACAGTAAAATTTCTATGTGGACACAATTTCAAACTATCGACGTAGGTGTAATCGAACCGATTAATATGGCTTTCAAGTGTCTGAAGATTATCGTATCGATATATTTTTCTCAACGTCATAGATTGACGTGCACCTTGGTACTATATATTGTTGTTTTGAGTATTTAAATAAAAGTAAACAGACAATTAGTAACAGTTATTAATTAATCAACCAATTTTAATACAAAACCACTTGAATGTCTTGCCATTAACCTACTTCAATTGATTATGTTTTCGTTTATCGCGATCTTTGACTACGAAGGCTGTAACTGTAAGGAAAGTCTCGGTCAATCACGTGCATTTCGAAATCCGTAAATCAATTATAATTTTTAATAAATAATATTAATTAGCGGTTGTGAAAGAAAACAATGTATGTCCATCCATACGAGTGTACATACGAGTATTATTTATTTATTTTGTTGTAGTAAGAAAGTTTTAGTTAGCTGGGGTAAAACTCACTGAGGCTTAATTGTGAATACCCGTAAGGATACAATTTGAATACAAGTGCGTAGGTACAAGGTGCGTAGGTGCGTATACATACAAGTTTTTGCAATAAGGCCGGTGATATTGATATTCCTTAGTGATATTTTAGTAAGTACCTAAATACAATTTATAATATAGGTCCAACTAGCGTAAAGTAGCACTTGTAAAAATGAAGTTATTGAATTCGATAAGACTGTGTTTTTATTTACTTACTGTGAGAACACTAATATACGTAAACACAAGTGTCCGTATCTCGACATTTTATGCCTACTCTCGACATTGTGTCATAAAGAGTAACGTTCACATCACTATGTATTTTCGCGCGTAATACGTATTCCAAATAAGCGCAATAAATATTCAACCTTATTGGCTTACATATAAGCTTAACATTAGACCAAGGCAGAGTCTTCTGTCTTACTTGATTCACTAAGTCTGATATTTCCTACAAAATTTAAAGATGGGTAGACCTTATTAACCTTAAATACGAGAATACAATAAATGTCAAACTTTCTCCATCAGTCAAAAATGAAAATACGAATTGTGTGCGATATTTTCGAAACCGATTTTGCTATCGATTCCCTGGTACTTGATTTTCTTGAACAATTTTATGTAATAAAATGTTGTAATATAAACAAATAAAGGCAAGATATGAAATGGTATCGCATATTTTGTATACATGATGTATTTGAACGAGTTTCGAATCCATACATAGCACATACAGGCATTTTGACGGAGCTTGTTACGGGTACATAACGATTACAAGACTGCGAAGAATCGATTAATGAAATAGTTTTTATAAACAGGTTTGGTCAATGTACAAATTCTTGGCCAAAGTCTTTGGCAGAGGGGAAACGATATGAAGCCGACTCCATTACTAAATCCTCAAAGCCTGTACGAGTATGTAATGACTTCTTGCAAAATTTTATAAATTTTTATTTTGCCGGTCTCCGCTTGTAATACCAAATTATATAAAAAAAATTTAAAAGCAATCATGATTTTGTCATCAATTGTTGTTGGAAGTTGATTATTTTATGTGGTGTTGTTGTTACAGTCCCCATACTGGTGGCGATCAACAAAATCGACAAGCCAGGTGTGAACATTGTAGGTATGCCTCAAGTTTAATTCCTTACCTTGAGCAAATCACAGATGAAATAACATACATTTTCAATAAGAAAAGTGTTGACAAAGTGTTGTTGTTCCTTTATGACAGTTTCTTTGATATGCTCAAGTTTTATTAATATTCGTTGTAAAGACTTTTCATAAATTACTGAATAGCTCAATATTAGACATTCGTGGTTTACGATAGACTGTTTTGCAATGATAGATCTAATTGAAAATGCCGAAATCGTTCAAATTGTGATTGTCATATCTTGAAATGTTTTTGTCCCTCGATTTATCATTTTTTCACTTCTGTCGGCGTCCGTAGCTCAGTGGCTGCATAGTTGGAGGTCCCGGGTTCGAATCCCATCTCTTTGTGCATTTATCAGAAAAATATTTGCTCTTTCCTCCAGTTGTGTTCTATGTATTTAAGTCTCTATCTGTATTATATATCGTTTATTGGTACACATAACACAAGCATTAATTGAGGGCATACCTCATGGGCATACCTCAGACAGTGGCGATAAAATGTATGAAACAAACGCGTTGGTACTCGCAGTCTAAGCTCGTGTACATCCACGCGCGCCATGCTTGTGGGAGTGAGATAAGATATGCCAAGGTAACCATGCGGTCACCGGAGTAGGGGGGTTCGGTAGGTACTAGACACAGAATTAGATTTGGATAGAAGTAACAAATTCATTCATTTGTATGGCGGCCGAGCGTGTCAGATTTTGTACTGAAGTTGTTACTTGCCTATCAAATCAAATCAAATCAAATCAAATAATTTATTTGCTTTAAACATAATTAAATGCATGCGAATACATAATAATTATTACGATTAACATTACGGCACATGTAATGTCAAAATTAAAAGTAAGTAAAATTAAACAATGTTAGATTTAGAAAATATTATACGGAAAAAATAATTGAATACAAATTAAATGAGAGAAATTTTACAAGTCAGTAGGTATATTATATAAAACATTACTTAATTGGTCATGTCAGGTCAAGTGCATTTGCAAAGTATTCGTCAATATTCATAAAATATTCTTTTACTCTTTTATCAAAAATCATTATGATTTTAAATATGTCTCAGGCCCTTGAGTATTCATATTTTTTTGTGTTGTTGCAATTAATATTACTTAAGGAGGCATGATGTGAGGCACTCCGTGTTCACATTGGGCGTATGCACAAAGCGGTGCCTCGTAGTCCTCGTACCATTTCTTCCCCCGCTATTAGCCCTATCCCCCCGCATCTAATTCAGCCAGGGTCTCCCGCGCCACAGGTTGCACTTACGGATAACCCCGGTGCGCCGGGTTTGGACTCCTTAGCTGCTTTGAAACAGTCCGTGCGTGTTCTGCGGCATATTCCGAAGGGGGCTCGCAGTGTCGTGGCGGGAAAGTTGTGCGATCTACTGGGCGCATGTGTTGACGTCAACGGTGTTGCGGAGTGGTTCTCCTTGCTTTCTTTTGCTTATTCGGCCCTGAGGGTACCGGAAGCGGGGGGTACTGGTAATCTCACAGCAAAAGTCAAGCGGAATGTGAACTCTGTCTGTGCTTATGATTCAGCAACTGATTTTGAGGCAACGGCAGCTTTACGTCAGACTTCGGCCGTTAGGACTATCGAGGGAAAGGTCTTTGAGGGCGACCTAAGGGGTGCCGTGCGGGTGCTTATGTCTGAGGACAGAGTGGCTCCATCGTGCCCGGAAACTCTGGCGTCTTTGCGGTCTAAGCACCCAGCTCCTTCCCGGCCTTTAGCGTTTCTGCAGGACCCCGATGATTCTCAGCCGGTTTATTCTGTAAAAATGCAAGATGTAGCACAGGCGCTTAGCTCCTTTAATAATGGTTCTGCTGCCGGTGGTTGGACGGCATCAGGCCGGCGCATTTAAAGGAGCTTACATCGGCATCTGCAGGTGAGAATGGAGTTCGGTTGTTGGAGAACCTGACCAAGATCAGTAATTTCTTGTTGAGTGGACGGTTGAATGCGGCGGTTTGTCCCTACCTGTACGGGGCGTCATTGTGCGCACTATCGAAGAAGGACGGTGGCTTGCGACCAATTGCAATTGGCAGTACATTCCGCCGTTTAGTGGCTAAGCTCGGGTGTCAGGTGGTGAAAGAGGAAATGGCCGCCTATTTACAGCCTCATCAATTGGGGTTTGGCACGAGGTTAGGGTGTGAGGCGGCTATTCACGCAACTCGCGCATTCGCTCGAGACCCGAGTAACGCGGAGTGTGTGCTTGTAAAAGTGGACATAAAAAACGCTTTTAACTGCCTGGAGCGTGATGTGCTTCTCTCGGAGGTCAGGGAGAAATTGCCGTGTTTGTATCCGTTCCTTCTTCAAGTATACTCGTCGCCTTCTAAACTCTTTTACAATGGCTGCCCCATTCTCTCCCAAGTCGGCGCGCAGCAGGGGGATCCACTTGGTCCTCTAGTGTTCAGCCTGGCCATACACAAAGCGATTTCTGAGCTCAAGTCCCCGCTGAACATATGGTACCTGGATGATGGTACCCTCGCTGGAAAGCCGGAAGAAGTATTGGGGGATCTGCGTTTTCTTATACCGCGCTTTAGGGAGTTAGGGTTGGAAGTTAACTCTAGTAAGTGTGAGTTTTTCCCTTGCAGCGCTGGCTCTCTTTCTTCCTTCTCCTCATTTGGTGATTTGCTTCCGGGTTTGAAAGTGTTGTCGGTATTGAACTTTAATCTTTTGGGTTCACCGATCTTCCCCGAAGCAATCCCTAATGCTTTCGAGGAGAGGAGGTCGATGTTGTTGGCTGCCGGGGAAAAGTTGCGAAAGCTTTCAGCCCACGTGGCGTTGACTCTGCTCAGGGTTTGCTTCGCTGTCCCAAAGCTTACGTATTTTTTAAGAACTGTCCCGTCTTGGCTATATCCTGAACACGTTAATGCTTTCGACGGTGCTTTGAAAGAGAACGTGGAATGCCTGCTGAATGTTTCCCTCAACGCAAACCAGTGGGTTTTGGCTTCTTTGCCAGTTCGCGATGGTGGATTGGGTATACGGCGCGCACGGAATGTGAGCCTGCCGGCTTTCTTGGCTTCGGCGAGTGGGGTTGCGGGCCTTGTCACTCAAATTCTTTCATATAATGGTGATAAGGTGACCATTCCCTACTGTTTCGAGGCTCGGGAGGCTTGGACGGCTCTCAACCCGGGGGTGCCTGAACCTGAAAAGCTGGATTCTCAACGTTTGTGGGATAGCGTTGGGGTGAAGCGAATATTCGGCGGACTTTTGGAAGCAGCTGTTGGGGTGGATCTGGCAAGGCTCAGAGCGGTGTCGGGACCGGAGGCAGGTGCTTGGCTTCAGGCCCTACCGTCTCCTCATGTGGGAACCCTCCTTGACGACAACTCTTTGCGAATAGCAGTGGCTCTCCGCCTCGGCTGCGATGTATGTGAACCTCACGCATGCATCTGCGGCACCATGGTGGAGAGCAACGGACACCATGCGTTGAGTTGGTGTCGGAGTTTAGGGAGGTTTCCACGCCATCACGCGCTAAACGATATAGTTCGGAGGGCACTGGTTTCGGCGAATGTACCGTGTGTACTGGAGCCACCCGGTCTCTGCCGTACGGATGGGAAAAGACCAGATGGTCTCACCCTGGTACCCTGGCACAGAGGTAGGTGCCTATTGTTGGATGCAACCTGCGTTAGCACGTTTGCTCCCTCACATTTGGGGCGCACTATGCGGGTGGCAGGGGCAGCGGCTGAGTTGGCAGCGGTGCGTAAGACGGGAAAATACTCGGTGCTTACCAACTATTTGTTTGTCCCATTAGCAGTTGAAACTACAGGTTGTTGGTGTTCGGAGGCTCTGTCCTTCTTTGGAGAGGTGGGACGCCGCTTGCGGGAGAGGGGTTTGGACCCCCGCTCTGGGTCGTTCTTGGTGCAGAGGCTGGCTATCGCCGTTCAACGTGGCAATGCTGCCAGTGTGATGGGCACCTTTGCACCAGGGGCTACACGGGGTGGGCTATTTGATTAGAAAGTATACATGTGTGTTGTTAGTTTGTAAGTTAAAGTATTAGGTATATTTTGTCATTTGAAAATTGTAAAATTGATTTTTATAACAGGAGGCATTATTAATGTTTTTGTTCACTTCAACTTACAAAACTTGACGCCCGAAAGCTGCAAGCTGCGATTAAAGACGGACAACTCAGTGGATTTCACTGAGTTCACTTGACACGCTAAGTAGATATGTTTGCTTGATCTATGGTATACAGGGTTATTTTTTCACCAGTACAAAAAATCAACATACGTAATAGTAGTCCAAGTTACAGAATACTAGCTTTTTTTGTTACTACCCCTTTAGAACAAAAAAACTAAAATACCGATGTTTGAACTTATCCGCAAACCTAATAAGAAAATTGGACGCATTACGCATTATCAATGTACATAACTAGCAAAACACACGAACTGGCAACTGTTTGTTTACCACGTCATCGCACGTGGCATGGCGGCTTAGAAAAGCGGCAATGATAATCAACTTATGATTATGACTTGGCAAAAAAATCTTACTTGATCCCAAATCTTCCTTCATACTTGCACTAAGGACAGAAACTTTCTTCATTGAGGCGTATTTAAACACTTGAAATCAACTTTATGCACAATGATTGGAATAAAAAAAACATACCTGATTAATGGAGTCTATTTCTCATACTAATTAATTAATTCACATACTTAAGCAAGTGTTCAAAATGTTGGCCGTGGTTATCTAAACACGCTCTTGCCCGTTTTTGAATGTTTCCTTCGATATTTCCCAACACAAGTCTGTAGTTCTCACTTTTAAGTTCATCAAATGCACTTATTATTAGATTTTTGAAGTCTTTTAAATTTTGGGCCTACCCTCACCCCACAACAGTCACACGGGGTCAAATCTGTTGACCTGGCTGGCCATAGCTATAACACTGGCATTTTCCAGGCGGGGCACACTTTCTTCAGCGTATAGCCGCTGGGCTGCCACTGCATTTTCCCCAATGAGAAAATAACTACGAACCATTTCGTACGAGCAATTTCCGACTGAAGGTAGTACGATGCGGCGCGTGCGCACATATCTACGTCAACCGTGACACTGACCGTCCCTGACCCAGTCACCGAGATTGAGGTAACTGCTATGTTGCCAACTCGTGCGCAGGTCGCTCACCCCCTTTCCGCCGCCCTCTGCGTCCCGCACCCCGTTGACGTCTTATCATTAGTAGGCCCATTATTTTGCATTTGCATGAAGGATAAATTAATAATAAATGAAAAAAAAAAGTCAATTTTATTTGATAAATGTAATCTATTATCGATACCAAATATGTGGGAAAATTTATTGTACCGGTGAAAAAATAACCCTGTATATGACATCTGTGGTACTAGATTGATTTGTGTAAGATTGTCCCATGATATTTGTTTATTGTTTCAGGAGCAAACGATGCGCTCCCTAGCACAGCACGGGGTCGTCTGCGAAGCCCTAGGAGGTGACATCCAGGCTATACCAGTATCAGCACTGAAGAAGACCAATCTTGATACTTTAGTCGAAGCGCTGACTCTTCAGGCACAACTTATGGAGCTGAAGGCAGACCCGAGTGGATATGTGGAAGGAGTTGTTATTGAAGCTCAATTGGATCCCAGAACAGGGTACAGTGTTACCATCTTTTTAATATATTCAATTTTTAATAGCATTTACAGGTTTAGACAGGATATTAGGCATAGCGAGAAGATGTATCTAGACATTGGTGAAAGCAGTAACTATTCAGTCTTCGCTTATGGAGCTGAAAGCAGATCTTATAGAATATGTCGAGGGTGTATTTATTGAGGATCAATCGTATCCGAGAACAGGGTACATTTAAACATTTCTTAATTTTTTTTTTCATCACACCTGTTCGGTAAGTGCTCCAATGCGCTGCGGCGATGCGTGCCGTAGATATGCGTCATTAGGTACACCCTCGGTCTGTCAAGAATTTTCATACAACATTACGTCGTATGCGCCGAGATTCCTTTTATGAAATTGATAAATTTAAGTCATCCCTGATTTTGAGAAATGATTTAGACCATTTTAGAGTAGTTTTGTGAAAATATATTGTTTTATTTACTTTTTTTGCCTCACAGGTGTGATGAAAAACTTTGTGTGTGCCACGCGGGCGGTACAAGGATTATGAACTCGTGTGAAGTAAAGCCCGCGCCTTCGTCTTGGGCTTTACTTTCACACTCGTTCACAAATTCTTATTTACCGCCCTTAATACACAATGTACTATTAGAGGTTTGAATAGTGCTTCTTATTATGATTTTTCATTTTAATATGTACAGGTACTCACTCAGTCTACCTTTGTATTTTTAATTCCTACTGTAGTTGGTACTAGTCGGTACGCAACTCGTCGTATAGATAGATTACCGAGAGCACAGAATAGCATTTTGTATAAAGTGGGCGCTCATTATGGGCCTGATCAAAAAGCTCAAAATCACTGAAAAGGCAATGGAGAGAGCAATGCTCGGAGTTTCCTTGCGTGATCGAATCAAAAACGAGGAGATTCGCAAGAGGACCAAAGTTACCAACATTGCTCTCAGAATTGCCAGACTTAGTGGCAGTGGGCTGGGCACATCGCCAGAAAATCAGATGGCCGATGGAGCCAGAAACTGTATAAAGTATTGTGTATGTATACTCCAGGCAAATAAAATATATTTGAATTTTCGTGACCTTTGGACTGTTATCATTAGATGATTAAACTAATGGGGAACCTAAAGGCAAAGACATAAAGTCCAGTTTAACAGTGTTATAGGTAAATTCACCACATCTGACATGAATGGAAAAAACCATGGTACTTGGTTGTTTTTCATGTCTTTTTTCAAAATTTTGAAAACAACATTTGGTTTTTTTTCTATTTACAACCCTAATGAAATGCATGACACATATCATTCTGTGTATGCAACGCTGCTGTGCCAACCCGTATCTACTGTCATTTTGACATCCACACATAGATATTTTCTGTCCTTTACTCGATCCATTCATGCCAGCTTTGGTGAATTTACCTGTACTTTTAGTAACACTGTACTGCATTGCACTGTACTTGGAATGGCATTTGTACTGGATAATAGTACATTGTGCATCAAGGAAGGTAAGTACGGAAGTACTAACGAGAGTGTTAGAAGTCTTTTATGACTCGAGTTAGTATTCCGCTTACCGACCGTGATGCATACAATGTTTTTCATCGCACTAGCCGACAAAAAAATAAGTTTTAAGACATAATATTATTAAATGACGTACTGACACTTCTGTTACTCCCTAGAGAATTTCTCTTTTCTATTACTCCCGCTACTCACGCAAGCAATGGCGCGCTTAGACAGCAAGTGTGATGAAAATGCCATTCCAAGCTCTCTTTTTTTTTACCTCGGGCAAAGCTGCCGGTATACGCTTCATGGTATTCCGAGTTCTCCATTTATTTGTTGAAAAAAAACGACCATAAAGCATGGAAGTATTTGGTAACTATTTCAGAAGACATAAACGTTCATTAGTTTATTGAATGTATTGTTATAGGAAGCAAGCCACAGTGCTAGTTCAACGAGGGACTCTCCGACGAGGCAGTGTCATAGTGGCGGGCAGTGGATGGGGCAAGGTACTTCTAATTTACGTACATTTTTAGTTGAGTACATGCCTAACCTACATTGATGGTTTTAGCACCTTTTCACAACTTTTTGTCAGCCTCCGTAGCATAGTTGGTAGTGACCCTGCCAACGAAGCTGGAGGGTCCGGGTTCGAATCCCGGCGAGGGCATTCTTTGTGTATTTATTTATCACAAATGTTTGTTCCTTGGTCATGGCTGCATGTATTTAAGTATCTATATGTTCTATCTATTATATATATCGTCGCCTGGTACCCACATCACAAGCCTTAATTGAGCTTACCGTGGGACTAGGTCGATTTGTGTAAGATGTCCCAAGATATTTATCATTTATTTATTTCACAAGATCAAACCGGTGTAGTAAATGTTTCAAAAAAGTGAAAAAAAATAATCTAAATAACTCACTTGATATAAATATTCTATGTCATACAAAGAAAAAATACCGAAGTCAGCTTTAATGTATTTTATCTTTGGTATATGACATCTAATTTAAAATACACATAATAGTGTTACTACTTAAAAATACCTAATAAATACAACTCATGAAATATTTAATAAAACAATTTGAGTTGTGCCACAAAATATGTAACTCATTTGATTTTGGGTAAAAACAACTGAAAAAAATGTAAATGATTAGTGGAAATAATCTAAAAAATATCCCATAACAATACATTTATCACCATCATCACAACTCTTCCCGTGGATGTCGTAAGAGTCGACTAGAGGGTTGAAGTGTCACTGACTATTCAATTATCGAAGACTGGACACACTACTGCGATAGCCAATCCTCTTCCACAGCATGGTGTTTATAAACATTCATCACCTAACTAATACGCAGAGGCAATCGTCTCCTTTTACTGTGACTGCCTCTTGAAGAATGATTTTAAATCATCATTTTTCCTGTAATACCAAAGAACCACCTCGGACGTTGGTGATCTTGGTCATTTTTTCTTTGGTATATGACATCCAATATTTATAATTTATATAGTATTAAGTAGTGTGACTACTGGAGAAGAATAAAAAACACAAATCTAAATATTTAGTTAATAAATAATTTGATTTGTGTTTTCGCAAGACGACCAAAGAACCTGTCAAGGTTTACTTTCAAAGAGCAATCATGATTATGTCATCCACTGTCGTTGGGAGTTGATAGTAGAGGCCTTTATTCAGCAGTCGAAAGGCTGATGATGTGTGAGGTGTGACTTATGATCAGACATCGGATTCCGTGGGGCGAAACATCTTGACAGCTAGGGACTTCCTATATCGATATACTCATTTATCGATACTTGTTCTAAATACTAGTGAACACACAAAGGTTTGCTTATAAAATATTTTTTTATTAAAAGAGTATTACCTATATAATGAAACAGCAGATAAATTTTCTTCTTCTTTTTTGAAACGTTTTTAAAAATGTATTCGTCACAATTTTTTTTTCATGACTGTCCGATCTATTGTTGTTAAAGTAAACCACCAGAATTTTTTTCATATTTTCGGGAGTTAAGCGTTTCCGTCTTGGCTGAGAAATCCATTTCAGGTGTCCAGAAGACTTCAATTTGTGTGGAGGTTATAGGAGCATAACAAAATTTCATAAAGTGATCAACAGTTACAAAAAACACACACAATGTTGGGGGCGGTCACTAGTACATAGAACTAGTATCGATATACCAGTTTATCGATATAGGAAATCCCTAGCTGTCAAGAAGTTTCGCCCCACGGAATCCGATGTCTGCTTATGATTTAAATGTTTGATACATTTTATGATTTAGGTCCGCGTGCTAAACTCAGCGGAAGGTAGACCCGTGCTAGAAGCGCCACCGTCGACGCCCGTGTCAGTACTGGGCTGGCGAGAGCTGCCTTCAGCCGGGGACCAGGTGCTCGAAGTCAGCAGTGAGGTAACCAACAACTTCTGTTACATCACACTATAGATCCTTGTATTAAACTTCCAAGGTAGACCCGTTAGAAGCGCCTCCATCGACGCCCGTGTCAGTACTGGGCTGGCGAGAGCTGCCTTCAGCCGGGGACCAGGTGCTCGAAGTCAGCAGTGAGGTAACCAACAACTTCTGTTAGATCACACTATAGACCAATGTACTAAACATCGAAGGTAGACCCGTTAGAAGCGCCACCATCGACGCCCGTGTCAGTACTGGGCTGGCGAGACCTGCCTTCAGCCGGGGACCAGGTGCTCGAAGTCAGCAGTGAGGTAACCAACAACTTCTGTTACATCTTTCTATAGGTCCGTGTACAAAACTGTGAAGTTAGGCTCGTTAGAAGCGCCTCCATCGATGTTCGTGTCAGTACTGGGCTGGCGAGAGCTGCCTTCAGCCGGGGACCAGGTGCTCGAAGTCAGCAGTGAGGTAACCAACAATTTCTGTTACATCACACTATACGAACCCCGATGCATATGTTCTCGTCCAGTTAGACAGTTTATCGAGATTATCTCGTTCATCCGGGGGAAAAGGTTTAGAGACAAAACCTTCACTATTTAATAGTAGTACTAAAGTAGTTTCTTTGAGTATAAAATATTTGGACTTAATAAATCAGAATAAAAAAAAAACTATTTTACGCGAGGTATTTTTTTAAAATATTTCCACAATTTTTAATTTTGTAAATAATCAATGAATGTAAAGAACGCCATTAATATTAAAGACGACATGGTACACCTGATGCACTGCGAATTTTGCGTCAAGCTTATAAGCGCGGAATTGCGGTGGTGAATGAAAATATAATTTAGACACTGGTTTGTTAAAATCGATTTATTAAACAACAAAAGCGTACTTCAGATTGTTGTGTATCTTGAAATGTAGTACATTAACCATGACTAACGTTCATACAATTTATCATTAGCATAATGTGATCATTTTTAAAATATTCAAAAATTTGTAAAAATTGTTTCGAACTAGACGAACTCCACTGCATCGGGGCTCGTAGACCACTGTACTAAACACCGAAGGTAGACCCGTTAGAAGCGCCTCCATCGATATTTTTGTCAGTACTGGTCTGGGGAGAGCTGCCTTCAGCCGGGGATCGGGTGCTCGTTGCTCGAAGTCAGCAGTGAGGTAACCAACAACTTCTGTTACATCACACTATAGACCACTGTACTAAACACCGAAGGTAGACCCGTTAGACGCGCCTCCATCAACGCCAGTGTCAGTACTGGGCTGGCGAGAGCTGCCTTCAGCCGGGGACTAGGTGCTCGAAGTCAGCAGTGAGGTAACCAACAACTTCTGTTACATCACACTATAGACCACTGTACTAAACACCGAAGGTAGACCCGTTAGAAGCGCCTCCATCGACGCCCGTGTCAGTCCTGGGCTGGCGAGAGCTGCCTTCAGCCGGGGATCAGGTGCTCGAAGTCAGCAGTGAGGTAACCAACAACTTCTGTTACATCACACTATAGGTTAGTTTACTAAATTGCAAAGGTTGGCCCGTTAGAAGCACCTTCATCAACGCCCGTGTCAGTACTGGGCTGGCGAGACCTGCCTTCAGCCGGGGACCAGGTGCTCGAAGTCAGCAGTGAGGTAACCAACAACTTCTGTTACATCACACTATAGATCCTTGTATTAAACTTCCAAGGTAGACCCGTTGGAAGCGCCTTCATCGACGCCCGTATCAGTACTGGGTTGGCGAGAGCTGCCTTCAGCCGGGGACCAGGTGCTCGAAGTCAGCAGTGAGGTAACCAACAACTTCTGTTACATCACACTGTAGGTCCGTGTACTTAACACCGAAGGTAGACCCGTTAGAAGCGCCTCTATCGATTCCCATGTCAGTAGTGAGGTACAGTCAACCAATTGGAGCCTGGGGAACTATGTCAATGTGACGGTATAAAACAGATTGTAATAAATCTCTTGCTACTTGTCATTGCGGCAAGCCAAGAGTTCAGGAATTAAAATTATTTACCAAATATTTAAATATCCTCTAAATATATTATCTATAGCTTTGTTTATCTATTTATTAATTATCATTATTGAGATCTCGAAGAAACATTTTTTAAATCATATTTTTGGTTTGAGTGGGTCGACTGTGTATACATACTACTTATAGTATGATATTATTGAAAAATGGCTTTCGTATGAAAAATATTTTCGAGTACAGTTAAGGTAAAAGATATAGATGCATGTACGTACCGCAAAAAAAATGTCTATGTAACCTTCATCATCATCACAGGCCTTTGCGTCTATTGCAGACGATTTAGACATTGCTGTTTCGACAACGGGTTTGGTGACTGTGGAGGCCAATTCGCGAACGGCACGACCTGCCACATTTTTGGCAGAGAAAACTCATACCACCTGAGGTTACAGTCTCTGTTTGCTTTCTGCGATACCTCTTGCTCTCTAACACATTAAACCAGGCTTCGTCGCATAGCCTTCTCCCCTCCACAACACGCTTTCGCCATTGACCACGGTCTTCGGCTAAGGTTTCCCAGGCCTGATGGTCGATTTCAAATGCAGACATGTCTCGCTTAACACAGTCTTTGAAGCGCAGCATCGGTCTTCCAACGTTTCTTTTAGCAAACCTTAACCTTATAGTATTAGTAATATGGTTGTGTACCTATATGTACATATTGTACTTATATATTTGGCACTTTGTTCGCGTGTATAATATTACGTAGACTGTACGTGTACTAAATACGTTCGTAATACTAATACAACATTCTTGTAAACTACAACTCGAATTATTCTGATGTTGTCAAAGATACTGAAACGTGGCCGCTTACAAAATGGGCCTCATAAGAAGGCTCAAAGTCACCCAAAGGGCAATGGAGAGGGCTATGCTAGGAGTCTCTCTGCGTGATCGGATTAAAAATGAAACCATCCGCAGCAGAACCAAAGTAACCGAACTAGCTCTCCGAATCGCTTAACTGAAGTGGCAGTGGGCGGGGCACATTGCGCGTAGAACCGATGGCCGTTGGGGCGGGAAGGTTCTTGAGTGGCGGCCACGTACCGGAAGGCGTAGCGTGGGTAGGCCCCCCACAAGGTGGACTGATGACCTGGTGAAGGTCGTAGGAGTCCGCTGGATGCGGGTGGCGCAGGACCGGTCATTGTGGCAATCTTTGGGGGAGGCCTATGTTCAGCAGTGGACGTCTTTCGGCTGATATGATGATGATGATGATGTCGTAGAAAGTTTTGAGGTTTTCACATTATTTTTTTCACAGAAACGCGCCGCCGAAGTAATGAAATGGCGTCACAACCAGCGTATGAAAGAGAAGCAAGCATCCGACTTGGAAGTCATCGCTGCTAAGGAGGCCACGCACCGCCAGCAGTACCGGCAACAGCTGGAGAGGAAGCGGGCCATGGGCCGGATGCGGGTAAGAGGAAACAGAGACTTGAGAATTTTACAATTATAACTAACGTGCTGCGACCATATATAACATGGACGTCTAACGCTAGATCAAAAATGCCCCCTAAAAATTTGTTCAATTGTGCCAAGATGGGCAGAACATAGCGTTTTTCTTAACACCGCGCATATTTCGGCGCAACATCTTTGAGAAATGTTGATAGAATATAGCCAATCAAACCTTTGATGGACCAATCACAACTATTGTAAAATGGCGGTTTAAGTTTTTATAGGTTGATAATTGACATTCATTACCGTGATGTATTGAAGAGGGGGCACTTGTCAACCAAAATTCAAGACCGTTTTTGAAAGGCAATTTAATATGGCGTGCGGCTTCCGTGTTTTATTTGTTCGTAGCTAACGTGAGACTCAAACATTAAAACATGTCGAGCAATCATCGACTTAAATAAGTGAGTAACCCGGTTCGATAATATTTTAATAAGAGATTTGAGAAGTTGCATCCGACTTGGAAGTCATCGCTGCTAAGGAGGCCACGCACCGTCAGCAGTACCGGCAACAGCTCGAGAGGAAGCGGGCCATGGGCCGGATGCGGGTAAGAGGAAACAGAGACTTGAGAGTTTTACAATTATAACTAACGTGCTGCGACCATATATAACATGGACGTCTAACGCTAGATCAAAAATGCCCCCTAAAAAATTTGTTCAATTGTGCCAAGATGGGCAGAACATAGAGCTTTTCTTAACACCGCGCATATTTCGGCGCAACATCTTTGACAAATGTGGATAGAATATAGCCAATCAAAACTTTGATGGACCAATCACAACTATTGTAAAATGGCGGTTTAAGTTTTTATAGGTTGATAATTGACATTCATTACCGTGATGTATTGAAGAGGGGGTGACACTTGTCAACCAAAATTCAAGACCGTTTTTGAAAGGCAATTTAATATGGCGTGCGGCTTCCGTGTTTTATTTGTTCGTAGCTAACGTGAGACTCAAACATTAAAACATGTCGAGCAATCATCGACTTAAATGAGTAACCTGGTTCGATAATATTTTAATAAGAGACTTGAGAAGTTGTATCCGACTTGGAAGTCATCGCTGCTAAGGAGGCCACGCACCGCCAGCAGTACCGGCAACAGCTGGAGAGGAAGCGGGCCATGGGCAGGATGCGGGTAAGAGGAAACAGACTTGAGAATTTTACAATTATAACTAACGTGAGACTCAAACATTAAAACATGTCGAGCAATCATCGACTTAAATAAGTGAGTAACACGGTTCGATAATATTTTAATAAGAGATTTGAGAAGTTGTATCCGACTTGGAAGTCATCGCTGCTAAGGAGGCCACGCACCGTCAGCAGTACCGGCAACAGCTGGAGAGGAAGCGGGCCATGGGCAGGATGCGGGTAAGGGCTCATGCATAAATCATGCGAGGTTTTTTCGGCTACTTTTTGACCCCCCTTTTTTCTGGTGATGTTTGGTGAGTTTCTTGGCTACCGCCCGCCCCTCCCCCCCCAGGCAGTCTCACGTGTATTTTTCTCATTCAACTTTTCACGTTCGCTAGCCGATATTCACAATATTTCTTAGTTTGTTCATAGCCCACCTAACGAAGACCAAAAGCTGCCTCTCGGGGGAAATAACTCGTGTATAAGCGAATTTTGGCATAGTTGTAGGGAATGGTGTTTTAAACCACATACTAAAAGTACTGGTGGTTAGGGGTGGAGCTAACGGGGGGAGAGGGGTGTAAAGATCCTTATTTTTAATTTTTCGTAAATAACTCGTAAACCGTGGCTTATAGCAAAAAATGTTCTAGTACATAAGTAATCTACATAAAATTCTCTACAAAAAAGACATATGCATGTTTCCTCTGGGATCACTGTATCATGAGATAAGAAAGCAGGAAGATGGACAATAAAGAAATAAACACGTTTGTTTAAGTAGGTATAGCACATACAGGATGCTCGCGAGCATTCCAAAAGATTTTAACGTTCAATTCCTGACCATATTTAGAGTCTTTAATGTCATGTATAATTTCCTGGATTCGGCTTGATTTCAGAGATAATCAACCTTTTTTTCGAAATAAGTTTTTCGACGTAACTCGTCATAAAACTTCTTTTTGATTGCAATGCTACCACAATGTGTTTTAATATTACCACACCTTTTGCTTGGCAATCAAAAAATGGGAATAGACTTGACGAAATAACCTGTCCCAAAAAAAATATTCTAATAAATAATTTTAACAGATTGTTGTTATGATAAAAAGTACTGGAAATGTTAAAAAGTATTCAAAAAGTGTAAAAAAAAGAGAAAAATAAATTTTTTTTTTGGTGGTATTTCACTTTAGGTCTCATAATATTTTTTGTTTGTCTTGATGTCTAGAATGCATAGTTAAAATCTTTTGACGATGATTATAAGAATATTTTAGATTTAGAAGAAAATTAGTTTTTTTATTTTTACAAATAAGTATACAGGGCGCGCCCGGGCGCGAGCATTCCAAAAGATTTTAAGTATGCATTGTAGATATCAAAATAAACAAAAATTATTATGACACCTAATGTCAAATACCAGCAAAAAAAATTTTTTTTCTCTTTTTTTTACACTTTTTGAATACTTTTTAACATTTCCAGTACTTTTTATCATAACAACAATCTGTTAAAATTATTTATTTGAATATTTTTTTTGGGACAGGTTATTTCGTCAAGTCTATTCCCATTTTTTGATTGCTAGGCCAAAGTTGTGGTAATATTAAAACACATTGCGGTAGCATTGCAATCAAAAAGAAGTTTTATGACGAGTTTCGTCGAAAAACTTATTTCGAAAAAAAGGTTGATTATCTCTGAAACCAACCAGGTTGATTATCTTCTGAATCTTTTGGAATGCTTGCGAGCATTCTGTATGTATACAGAATGCTCGCAAGCATTCCAAAAGATTTTAATGTTCAATTCCTGTCCATATTTAGAGTCTTTAATGTTACATAAAATTTCCTGGATGGATTTCAAAACTCGGAAAAAAGTTGCGTTTCGGTGTTTAAAAAAAAATATTTTAGGTTTTTTACTTTGATTTTTATTCTTTTCGTTATTCAGTAGTTTTATCTTTAAGGCCCTTTGATCAAAATAAACGAAATTTAAATAGTTTCATTTTAATAAAATGTTTTATATGTCAAAAGTCATCACCATCTAACAAAAAAATCTGAACCTCCATATTTGTACTGAAAATTATCGCAAATCAAACGTACGATTGCGAATTTTACTTCAGTAATCGTTTTTAAATATTGTTGTTAAACGTTCAAAAAAATATGATAAAAATCCTTCATCGCGTAAGTACTATTTAAAATATTTAAAAGTTTAACACCAAAAATTCATCAACACCGTAAGCGCACTGTCAAAGTTGAGGTAGTTTTGTACTCGTGCGTCTAAATATACCGGGTGTACCCACGCCCGCCTCCTCAATTCAGGTGAAACAGCGGAACCGAGTACACGTTTGTCTTTGCGGGCTCAAACCAAAAAAAATCATAAAAATGTGACTGCAATAAGTGATTAACACGCTGTGGCGTCATAACCATCCACGAGTGGTTTACTGTAAGTAATTGAATAATATTTAAACTAATTACTTGGGAATACGTAACCTTAAAGGAACTTAATAGTGAGGCGTTGACGTTGCTTTAAGTATTAGTGTTCTAAAATAATCTAGGATTTTGTGTGAAATCGTCAACACCGAGCGTGTCAACACCGGTACTGAAGCAATGGATGGTTATGATCCTGTATGTATGGAGTTGACAATTTTTGTAAATTGGTCCATAATTTTTGGTTTTTCTTGTAGTAGCAAGCGCCATTAAATGTTCAGCGGTAGAGAAAAGTCTGAGAAGGGAAGGAATCAACAAGACAATAGCGCTATGGATAGGGAAATTGCTCAAGTGTAGATCTATAAAGGCGACACTGGGCGGAATATAAACAGTCAATTAGTCCTAAAAGAGGTTTCCCACAGGGTGGACTTGTACTCATTAGTGAAGAAAATAAGGGGAGCCTATATATGCAAGCTTACTCCGATGACGGAGTGCTATATAGTCGAACGTGGACCGGTACTAAGCACCATAAGGGACATAATGGCCAGTAGTATCCAAAAGGTGCTGGAATGGTGCAGAGAGAGAGACTGGATTTAAATCCATCAAAACGAAGCTCGTGTTATTCACTAACAAAAGGAAGACAGAAGAGATGAGGCCCATAAGGGTACATGACAAGGAGCTGGAGTTGGTAAACGAGCAAAAGTATCTGGGGGTGACTCTGGGTAGCACGCTCAAGTACAAAACTCTTGTAAAAGAACAAACGGCGAAAGCCATAAGAACACTATATCAATACAAAAGAGCGGTGTGAAGGAAATGGGGGTTAAAGTCGAGGATATTGGAATGGATCTCCAAGGCGATAATACTTCCCGAGTACTATATGGAGCGGTGGTCTGGTGGCACAGAGCACATATTAAGAAATATCAGAGGTACCTAGCAAAGGTGCAGAGGCAACCCGACACACGCCTTAGAGGTAATACTAGGTATAAAGGCGCTACATATAGAAGCGGAAAAGAGGGCCGTGGAACAGTGGTACCGAATGAAGGCATACAAGGAATGGAGAGGAAGTTGCGTACACAAGCGACACGAACTAATACAAGATAGGGTACTGTCTAAAATGGAAATGATGGTAACTCACAATGACCTCATAAAGAGGAAGAAGATATTCGATAAGAAATATAGAGTACATATTGGGGAGAGGGACAACTGGAAGGTAAACGTCGCACATCCGACGTTGATATGCTTCACTGACGGTTCGATAAGAAGCTCCACAGGTCTAGCTGGAGCAGGCATACCTACTATATAGTTATCCCGAAATTGGGGGGAAAGGTATCTGTCCCACTTGGTAGGTATACGAGTGTGTTTCAGGCAGAAGTTTGTGCCATACTACGGTGCGTAAGGCTCATAAAGGAGCAAGTGCAGCAGACGAGGGCCGTGGTCATATATACGGATAGTCAGGCAGCAGTGAAGACGCTAAAGAAGCCAGCGACAAAATCTTCTTTGGTACAGGAATGTAAGGAGACAGGAACTAAGCTCGCTTGGAAGTTTGGAATAAACTACAAACATTCAAAGGCGCTTTGAAAATACATTGTTGATTTGACTGAAAATTGTTTGATTTAATACCCTTATGAATCTTATGATATAGTAAATCGTCATTACCATACACATAGTATCATCGCCATCCATTAAAAAATCATAACCATGGCATGGTCGTCATCACCATCTCGTGTAAAATATTTTTGATGCCTATAATTTCGAAATTATGCATCTAATTAGTGTGGAATCATAACAAGATACTCTAATAAATATAACTTAACAATTCTAGATACATATTTATGCATTTAATTAATAAAAGAAAAAAAATAAAATTTTGTATGGTGAAAATTTTCTTGATGAAATCCACCCATGTGCTATACCTACTTAAACAAACGTGTTTATTTCTTTATTGTCCACCTTCTTGCTTTCTTATCTCATGACATAGTGATCCCAGAGGAACATGCATAAGCCTTTTTTGTAGAGAATTTTATGTAGATTACTTATGTACAAGAACATTTTTTGCTATAAGCCACGGTTTACGAGTTATTTACGAAAAATTAAAAATAAGGACCTTTACACCCCCCTCCCCCCCCTAAGCTCCACCCCTAACCACCAGTACTTTTAGTATGTGGTTTAAATCACCATTCCCTACAGCTATGCCAAAATTCGCTTATACACGAGTTTTTTCCTCTGAGTTTCCTTCGTTTGGTGTACTATCATCGTAGAAAAATACACGTGAGGTCTCCATGTAACCCCCCCCCCCCTCCCCTAACGTGATCTTTCGTGATGTTTTCTTGGACCCCCCTCCCCCCCTATAGGACCTCGCGTGATTTATGCATAAGTGGAAACAGACTTGAGAATTTTAGAATTATAACTAACGTGAGACTCAAACATTAAAACATGTCGAGCAATCATCGAATTAAATACAATACAATACAAATACTCTTTGTTGCACACCTTAATAAATGAAAACAATTACAAAAAAAAGTAGCGACTTAACTAGAGGTAGACAACAGGCGGTCTTATCGCTAAGAAGCGATCTCTTCCAGACAACCTTTAGGTACCGGAAATAATTACATTTACATTATGTCAGTAGGTGTAGAAAATGAAAATATAAATACGTGAGTAACCCGGTTCGATAATATTTTAATAAGAGATTTGAGAAGTTGTATAGGTGAAAACGTTAAGAAAAGCTCCTTTTGTATGTGGCTGTAATCCATCCATGAGGCATTTGTTTTGTTTGTGTTCGCATTTTAAACATGTATCGTCTATTTGATTAGATCACTACTACATACAACAGGTGACTTGCTTAAGTTTTTCACATATAGAATTAGACATTTTATTAACTTAAGCTCGTTCACCCTTAGCTGTCTTATCTGGTAAACAACTTTCTAACCTAAAACAGTACATTCTCCTGTGAAAACTGCTATATCCCTGATAAAAATAAAGTAATGGAAAACCTTAGGTGTTTATTAAAATATTTGCTGTTTTAGTGCAATAATATATTTGGGGGTTAGATTTTTTTTACTAATTACTGATTATTCAATCTCCAGTTAACAGTTTATCAGTGAAATAAATGTTAGCTCTATCCTTTTTGACTGATGACCTGAGATAAGGATGGTAATAATTTGTAACTATCGGACACTTTTAACTGAGGATTGAACAATCAGCCCTAAATAATACAACCAAAAGTGAAAGGATAATCATATTGTGGCTGCACCGAAACTTAAATTTCGAATGTGATCTTATAAATCAGCACAATTGACACAATGTTTTGCAGAAAGCGACCAACTTCTATTTTTTGTCAATCTAACTAGCTTTAACATATTGAGATTGATCGCTTTCTGCATAATTATGAAATGAAATGAAATGAATTTATTAGCACAAAACATAACTTAAAATTAACAAATATTATGGTCATTTATACCTATACACAAAACTCCCTCTCAAAACTAACAAATTTCTTAAAATTCGAAGATAATTATGAACACTTACTTTTCGTTTAACAGTTGCGGCCTGTTGGGCCGCGGCAGAAGATGATTCAATACGACGACCATCCTACTCTCAGTGTGATCGTTAAAGGTAAGTTAGGGTTAAAGGTAAACTATTACTGGGAGAATAAATCGACGGAGAATGTGTAAGAACAGAATACATGTTTATCATATTACCCGAAAGGCATCCACTGCTGGACATGGCCTCTCCCAAAGATTACCACAATGGCCGGGCGCCACCCGCATCCAGCCAACTCCTGCGACCTTCATCAAAAAAATCATGTTATCAGTTTATCACTTTTAAATTTAAAAAATCTTATAATTGTACCGGCTGCTGTGTTGCTACTATAATTCAAGCCGCTTTTTCCGTATTGATCATTTACAAACTTCAATCTTTCACTGTACTACATTTTTGGTATGTCTAATGTCTTTATGTCAATTTGACATGTATTTGTCGTAAGAGTCGACAAGGGGATTGAAGTGTCACCGACCACTTATTTATTGAAAATGTATGATGGGCAGCATAATCGTCACGTGGACACAATACTGCAATCGCCACAAGCGGGTTGGCAGTTTCGTGGTGATTATGGGCATTTACCTCTTAATACGTCCTTACGCATAGATAATAGGGGAGGCCTTTGTCCAGCAGTGGAGTGTATTACGTAATTACCTATGAAATTGGTGTTTAGTACGGAGAATTTAACCTATTTTCCATGTGTATATTTTTTGATGTTTTTGTATAACTCTATTTCAGAAAACAATGTACTATCATACATTTATACCTGTTTCACATATATGAACTGGCAGCATATGGTAAGAGGTGTTTTCAAAACTTATTTTTGAACATTATTTAAGGGAAAAAATATATTATTAGTGTGAAAAATCCTTTGTTACACAGTGCACTGTTGAAAACAAAGAATATATCTAAGTTTTTCTTTAGATAATAAAATTAGGGATCAACTATAAAGTCTATGACCAAAAACGCCAATTTCATAGGTAAGGACCCAATATTATGCTGCTGATGATGTGTGTGTGTGGGCAAAATATAATGAGTAAGAGATGATTCTTCTGTAACAGGTGACGTGGACGGGTCCGTGGAGGCTATTCTAGATATCCTGGAGACGTACGACGAACACGACACGGTCAGACTCGACCTCGTCCATTTTGGAGTTGGCCCGGTCACCCCTAACGATTTGGAGGTAAATTTCGCCATGTTAGGTCAACCTATTCGTGTTGCCTGTAATAATTTAGTTCCATTTTCTATATTGTTTAAAACCTTTAAATTGACTGGTGAAATACATTGAATATTGTGTAAGATCCACAGATGTTTAGAGCGAATGTTTTACGCTTAGGCCTGAATAAATTATTACTGTTCTACCTGTCAATTTATGTTCATATTGGAAAATGCCTATAGACACCGTGTTTTTATTGATTTCCGTTAAATGAAAGGGAAGCCTATTTAAGTAAAAAATAATCAATTTCTCTAAGAAACTAGTCTTTTAACTCTTACTGTTATTTAGTTATTAAAAAAATAAGTTTAATGACTGAACAAGTGTATTGCAACCTTTATTACATCCTAATGTTACTTATTAACCGACTTCAAAAAGGAGGAGGTTTACAATTCGTCGAAATCTTTTTTTTTTTTTATGTATGTTCCCCGATTACGGGAAGACGCGTGGACCGATTTGAAAAATTCTTTTTTTGTTTGAAAGGGTATATATACCTTCTAGTTGGTCCCATTGTCACCAAATCCAGATCTGATGATGGGATCCTGGAGAAATCGAGGGAACTCTTCAAATGTTGTAGGCACACATGACATTTTTCATTGATTTTCGAAGACTAATCAAGTATTTGCATCTAGTCATGAACATCTTAAGTTGGTGATCTGATGATGGAAGGTACAACTCCTTAGCAATTACCTAGGAGTTGGGGGATCATTCTTTAAATATAACATATTTCGTGTATTTTGGAAGCTATTTGAGTATTTGCCTTTAGGTGGTCATCCTTTCATGTTGGTGAGCTGATGATGTAAGGTAGGTACAACTCCTTAGAGATTAGGAGTTAAGGAGTAATTCTTTAAATATAACATATTTCATGTATTTTGGAAGCTATTCGAGTATTTGCCTTTAGGTGGTCATAGTCTCATGTTGGTGAGCTGATGATGAAAGGAATAACTCCTTAACGATTAGGGGTTGGAGGATCATTCTTTGAATATAACAAATGCCTACATCTTCGAGATCTATTCAAGTGTTTGCTTAGTAGTTATGACATATGTTGGTTAGCGGTTAGTGATACTTTAAATAATATAGGCATGCTAAGGCTGTTACCTTTGAAATTATTGTTGTATTCATATAAGTTCGCCAGTTCAGGTTTTATGGCCTACTACAGTGCAGTACATTCTAATTATAAGTAGTTAGAGCATACTAAATAACGATTTTATATTTAAACTACTAAAAAGCAAAAAATAAAATATTTTAAAAATAAAAATAAAACCGCCTTCAAAAATTCACCCGAACTAAAAAGTAAAAAATAATTATGGTCTCTACTACTTAGGATTTCCTACTCACACCTTTAAACCTCTTACCCTATTAATTGAAATAAAATATTATGGCTAGGTACCCTACAGATTTCTTAGAAGTCGGTGCCAAGCCAAATACGTTCATAGGTCCTATATATTAGATAGAGCTTTGTAACTTACTGTCACTCCGATTATGCTTTTATCAACAGAATGATCTGCCTCAGTCATTTTGATGAAAGCATAACCGGAGTGACAGTAAGTTACAAAGCTCTATCAAATACATATAAGTACTCGCGAAGTGAACATATATTTGGCTTGGCACCGACTTCTAAGAAATCTGTAGGGTACCTAGCCATAATATTTTATTTCAATTAATAGGGTAAGAGGTTTAAAGGTGTGAGTAGGAAATCCTAAGTAGTAGAGACCATAATTATTTTTTACTTTTTAGTTCGGGCGAATTTTTGAAGGCGGTTTTATTTTTATTTTTAAAATATTTTATTTTGACATGTGCCATCAGTCACCTGATGAGATCTTATTCTTAAGGTTCTCTCACACTTGCCATTACAATTATTATGTATGAAAACGAAAAAATCATTTTTTTTCGAATTCGATTAAAAGCAATATACCAGGTAGCTCCAATTAACGTACCAAGTAGCCTGTTAAATTTAACGGAATTAAAAAAAACACGGTGTGTAAATGCTATATATAGTGGAAAAAATTGCAGAATTACTAAACCTGTTGATGTAATACGCGATATAGTCCGTTTGAATCGTTCTATTTCATGAGCAATCATCGCGGTAACCGAAGAAATCTTATGTCCTACAATATTATATTTCGTCGGTTGACAACCAAAACTCACTATGTAACAAATACCTACTTGAAATAGAGATCGTATCTAAGTTCTGATTCAATACAGACATAAGAGGTTGCTAAGAGTAGTGACAGTTTTTATAGTGAGTTTTGGTTGTACGATTTATATTCGTGAATAATTCATACCTTGTGCACGGGTTGACCTCCTGTTATTTTCAGATAGCGGAAGCCTTCAACGCGGTCATCTACGCTTTCAACGTGGACTGCCCGACGCCGCTCGTGGTAGAGGCCAAGAATAAGAACATAGGGCTAAAAAAACACAACATTATATACAAACTAATTGACGACGTTAAAGATGAGATCAGTGTGCGGATTCCGAAGAGGCAGGAGGAAGAGATTATAGGTATGTTGGATATTTTTGGCTGTGAAACGTGGAGGGTGACAAAAGGGCTACAAGCTACAAGTGTTTTTCAATAAGTCCCTTCGGTCGATCCTCCGTATCCTCGAATGTTCCTGAACTGGTCTTCTTTGGTCTATAAAAAACGCACAGGCGAATACAATTTGGGGTACGTATTTTGGGAAAGGTGTATTTTGGGACTAGTTCTCAATGGTTCTCGTGTAAATGGAGAATGAGCCTTTTTGGAAATATGGTGTTTTGGGCCTAGGTTCTTATGAGAAGAGGGGCTTTCGAAATTAGAGTGTATTGATTAATAGTGCATTTTGGGATTAGTGCATTCGCTACCGGAAGGATAAAAAACTGTTTATTACAAAGAATTATTCTAAGTTTACATGTGACTTAGTTATAATCTCTAATTGAAAGTATCTTAACTAAGTAAATATAAAGGTCAACCGGCCACCCGGAATTATAAGGGTATTCTAAAGTACTGTTTACACAACAAATGACGTATAAATACCAAGAAAAGAGTTGTTTATTAATTTAATTTATTTATAGATGTAGTGAGTGATTAATTAATCTATTATCTGTAAGTCTCTGCACCTAAACTATGAATTAGGGTGCTTCTTATTTTTGCAATTTTGTAGGATGTTCGAACCAATAAAGGAGCTCTTTGCTCTCCCGATTAGATAAGTAATTAAAAAACGACTAATCATTTTGCCTTTCTTGAACTTCGTACTTCGGTAGCGACCCCTAATTTTTGTTTATAATAATTGAAAAAAAAACAAATAAGGTTTACTTATCAAATAACAAAATGAGAGGGTGCCCCATAGAAAATTGCAATCGGGAGAACAAAGAGCTCCTTTATTGGTTCGAACATCCTATAAAATTGCAAAAATAAGAAGCACCCTGCTATGAATATATCCTAGATTCACATATGTTGTGTCAACAGTACTTTCGAATCCCATTCTAATAGCGATTTGATAATACGATATTACGATATTTATAAACGATGGTGGTGTCATATGTTTTTTGTCTTCAGGAGAAGCGAACGTCCTCCAGCAATTCATGGTGACAGAGGGAAAACGGAAGGTGCCTGTCGCGGGCTGCCGCTGTGTCAAGGGTTCCTTGCAGCGAAACGCCCTTTATCGGCTCGTGAGAGGCGGAGAAGTCATTTACGAAGGTATGTTTGTATTACTGCTTAGGTTTTAGAATAGTTCCTTGCAGCGAAACGCCCTTTATCGGCTCGTGACAGGCGGAGAAGTCATTTACGAAGGTATGTTTGTATTACTGCTTAGGTTTTAGAATAGTTCCTTGCAGCGAAACGCCCTTTATCGGCTCGTGAGAGGCGGAGAAGTCATTTACGAAGGTATGTTTGTATTACTGCTTAGGTTTTAGAATAGTTCCTTGCAGCGAAACGCCCTTTATCGGCTCGTGACAGGCGGAGAAGTCATTTACGAAGGTATGTTTGTATTACTGCTTAGGTTTTAGAATAGTTCCTTGCAGCGAAACGCCCTTTATCGGCTCGTGACAGGCGGAGAAGTCATTTACGAAGGTATGTTTGTATTACTGCTTAGGTTTTAGAATAGTTCCTTGCAGCGAAACGCCCTTTATCGGCTTGTGAGAGGCGGAGAAGTCATTTACGAAG